>JAAMXJ010000171.1:0-42877 GCA_019693375.1 Asterochloris erici | reverse complement strand
TCGCCTGAGCCCAACTCACAGCCTGCCTTGCACAGGTGCTGGCAGCCTGACGATTGGAAGGGACAGTGCATATCTGGAGCCACTGCTGACCTCAATATTTCCTGTGCCACTCACCTCCAACCTGCCCTGTGCAGGTGCTGGCCTCTTGTTCAGTGGATGGAACGGTGCGCATCTGGGACACACGGGAGCGTGGGCGCAGCATGCTCAGCGTGGCAGCCTCAAAAACAGACGTGAATGTCATCTCCTGGTCCGGGCTGACAACTTACATCCTGGCCTCGGGGGACGACGCTGGGGTCATGCGGGTCTGGGATTTGCGCAACCTGGCTGATGGCGCCCACGTGGCAAACTTTGCTTACCACAGGTGGGAAGCTCTGCCCATGAGCAAAAATGGGCAAAGCAAGGTGCATCCCCGGCCTTGAATGGGGCAGGCACAAAATCTGCCACTGGCACAGTGCCATCTTTGGTATGTCATCTCATAGGAACGTGCCTGGCCATGGCCTACTGCAGGAGAGGTTCTTGCTGCACAAGGTAGTAGATACTGAATATGTCGCCATATTTGCGTGCTCATCCTGCCGTCATAGTCATATGTGGCAGCGCCTTGCATCTGTGCAACATTCAGGGCACTCTGGTGTAGGCAGATGCTGTGCTGCTGAGCGCTAGTGCCAGTGCTGCAGCATTCTCACTGGCCAGCCAGCCGCACAGTGCGCAGCACAGAGAAGCTGCGGCCTGCAGGGCTGCCACTGCCTCTGCCTACTGGCAAGCCCACAAGCGCTTAGTGCTGGCGGACTCACCATCGCCCTGCTGCCTCTGCGTATCACACATCCAGCCCAGCAGCCAGCACTGGTTGCTCTGTCTGTGCTGTCACGCGCGCCACTGCCCTGCTGCCTCTTCAGGAGTGCAATTACCTCCATCGAGTGGGCAACCCACGAGAACAGCGTGCTGGCCACCACCTCCAGCGATGGGCAGTTAGCCATCTGGGATTTGGCAGTGGAACGGGACCCTGAGGAGGAAGCAAACCTGGCACCTGACAACAACGCTGCAGCACCAGACGACCTGCCCCCTCAGTTGATGTTTGTGCATTGCGGGCAGCAGGACATGAAGGAGGCCCACTGGCACCCCCAGATCCCTGGCATGATGGTCAGCACCGCTGCAGATGGTTTCAATGTCTTCAGGCCTGCCCCTGGGCCCCTCAATATCTGACAGCCCATCACACTGACGTCCAATGACAACCTGGTAGTGCTGGCTGTCATATTCTGTGTTCACTTTTAGGCAGAAGAGACCCCTGTTGCAAGGTCAGCAACTACTTGAAAGTCTGTTCCTGCCGCAGCATGACACAGGAGCTGATTCAGCACTGAGACACATTATCATGAATGCCAAATGCTGCTTCTCAATTAGCATGTGTCAGCAGCTGATCGCATGTCACAGCACAGCGCTTCAGTCATGGTCCCAATACCATGCCCAGTGCATCTGGTCCTAAGTGGTGCCCGTCCCTTGTCCAAGGCTCGTCAAACCCGCTCATGTATTCTGCTGGTGGCAGCGTGTACGGCAAAGGAAATTTGACTGCATGCAGGTCACCTGCTGGCGCCTGCCAGCTGCAAAAGGAGACCTGTGCTGTGCCTGCTGCAGACTGAGCTGGGTCTGCATGACCTATGTCCTGTGCGCCAATGCCCACCACTGGGCCACAGCTGTATGATGCATGGCGGTGTGCCAAGTTGGCAGCCCACAATGAAGGAACAAACAACATGCCCATCTCAAACCTGCATGAAAACAGAGCCTGAGGACATGTAGCGAAGGGAAGCAGCATCGTCCAATGCCAGCGGCGTGCTTGTCGCCTAGCCGCTCACGCCAGAATGTACAGCTGGCTCCCTTCATGTTCGTCCTTGGTCTTCTTCTCAAGCTTGCCCCATGCTGCTATGCTCAGGTTGCTGGAGGTCAATACCACCCAAGCCAGCTCTGTCCCACTGCAGGCAGTAACAGGCGCCATGGTCTCGCAGCTCAGCAAAAGCTTGGGACAGCCAAAACCCAAGATCAGACCTGAACCTCAGGTAACTTTTCATGTGAGGCATGGCACGCTGCCTGCCCATCACTTCGCCGCCCCACCTGCAGCATCCAGAGCAATCCGGTCTTGCAGGCGCTACCAGCCATTGATGTTTGCTGTGGTAGGGCAGCTTCATCATGCAGGCGTGGTGCATGTAGCTACGCAGCACTGCAGGTCTGCGTTGCCGCAAAAGCGACAGCGCCGCACAAACAGCTGATGCCAACTGACTGAGGGGGCCACGTGGCCATGCCTGGAGCTGGAGCACCCAGGACACGCCTCAAAACCCAAGAAGCACCTCACCTCCGCCACAGGCTTTGCAGGAAAGGCTTGGTCACGTTGGCCACAGTGCCGGGGATGCTGCCTCCCGCTGCCCAGCCCTCCACACTGTCCCGGACCTCTTGGACAGTTGGCCAGACCAGGTGCAGACCTGCCTTCCCGCCTCTGGGGCTGCCCAACAGACCTGCATGTTGCTAAGTGCATCTGGTGCAGGGTGCAGCACTGCAGCTGGCGAGAGCCACAGCAGCCTGCAGAGGACTTCACTCCTGCTCTGCCAGAGACAAGCGCCAACTAGCTGCTCCAGCAGCAAAGCTACATGTGGCGAGCCACAGCAGCACGTGGCGACATGTGGCCCGCCCTGCCAGCAAGTGGGGCGGTTCTGCAGGGACGCGAGGCTTGCATGCTGTGGCAGCTGCCAGCCCCACCTGCTTCAAGCGTCCCTGGCCTGGGAGGAGCGCCTGGGCATTTGCCAGCTGACAGGCTGCCAACAAACTCTTCATGCAGCCACTTGTCGTTCAGAGACCCCAGCGACGAGAACTGTGCGACCAGCTCTGCTCTCTCAAAGGTCCTGCTGAATGTCTCCCTGTGAAGCAGCTCCCTGACCCTCATGTGCCCATGCAAGAGCTTAGCTGCTCCTGCAGGCAACACTGCAGCTTGCAGGCACGACAGCACACCAGGGTCGTCAACACTTGGTAAGTGTCACGAATTTGCGTGACAGGCTCAGTTGTGCACAGTCTGTGGGGGCTCAGGGCCCGTCTCATGCCATGCTCTGGTGACAGTCGTTGTGTCTGTGTATGTATATGGGCTGGCAGTCAAGCAGCTTGCCAAACAGCTTGCCTCTGTGTCGCCCAGGGATGGACGTGACCAGGTGTCCCCTAGCTGAGCTGAGGTCATGCCTCATGATCATAGTCAGAACGTCTGCTGCAGTTGTCCCAGGCAGCTGAAGGGCTCTGACATAGATCAAGAGCTGCTCCTCCAAGTCTGAGGTAGAGGGTGACTCTGCATCCTGCACACCACAACATGCCGACAATGTCACAAGTGTCGTGCAAGGGCTGATGATGGCCGTCTGCCACATCGGGGGCATCAGGGCTGCACTGTAGCATGGCCAAACCGCAGAGGTAGGCTGGCAGCAGGCGCAGAAGTTGAGGCCAGGCAAGCAGCTCCTGATGCAGAGCCAGCTTTGTGGTTGCTCGTCACCTTGTGGGGGAAGTCCTGGAAGTATAAGCCCTGCAGCCAGAAGAGCTGCATCAGCTCTGGTGAGCCCTCAGCAAAGCTACGGCGCGCAGGTGATACCTGACTCCTGCTCTCCGTCCTGGCTGCTCTGCAGGCTGGTCTGCTGTACAGCTGGCAAGCCCAGAAACAGAGTCACCTGGCTCTTGTTGCAGCAGTCTGGGTGGTGAAGATTAGCTGTGAGCAAAATGAATCTGAGGCCTCTTTCATACTGCAAGAGAAAGAACTTGCTGTGGTGCTTGCCCCTGCAGCAGGGGTAAGGTGCCTTGCCAACTGCACCCAAAAGACATGTGGCGCCGTGCAGAGAGCTTGAGCTGTAGCGCCACACCATGAGCCCTGCGCACCCACCATACGTTGCCAGTGTTTGGAGCATGCAGCACAGCATTGTCCTTCAGCCCGGTGGCAGCAGCAACTGCATTCATCTGCCACCTGAAGGGAAGGGACACCGTCTCTCTAAAGCATTCATCTCCAATTCCAGTGTGCATCATATGCAACCTGCGGTCACACATTGCCTGCTGGGTCAGTCCACTCACCTGGCTGCAGCTGGCTTGCCCAGCCGCAGCATACCCTCACCATTGTGCAATTGCAGCATGCTCCTACCAAGTCTGCATCAAGGTCGAGCAGCTGTGCACCACACCGAGTCCCACAATCTCACCAGCCTCAGGAGTGCAGCTGACAGGCGCAGCAAGCTGGCAGGATGCCTCGACTGACTCTGTAGGGTTGATAGGCGCACTGCAAGCCCACAATCAAGACTGCAGTGCGCTTGCCTAGGTCCATTCAAGGGTTCTCCGTGACAGAGAATGAACTGGTCTGCCTTGGTGAGATCTGGGCAGGTGGTGAGCAGCCACTCGAGGTCAACCTGAAAATTTGATGCTAGCACTACCTGCAGCAGCAGACGCACAGAGCCTGCAGGCGCTGGCAGCTGCTGTGCCTCCTGACACCCTGAGCAGCTGGCAGAAACCACAAGATCCTGCAGGAACTATCAGCTGCTGTGCTTCCTGTCAACCAGCAGATGGATGAAGCACAGGGGTGTGTAGATGCTGGGCTGTTGGCGCTTACACCCCAAGTAGATGACAAAGGCACAGGGGTCTCAGCTGCTGTATTTTCAGACATGCTGAACCACTGGTGGAAGCACAGAAGCTGCAGACGCAGCTGCTACACTGCAACCTGAGATTGCCACAGGTTTGGCGCAATGCCTGATGACGAGTGTGGCCATACTCAAGAGGGCCGCACCTTGATGTCCCCACAGACAACATCCTGCAGCCTGACAGCAACAGGCGCCCTGCAGGGCGCACACCAGCCTTGTACTCTGTAGCAGATGCAGGGCTAGCTTGTGAGGAACCTGCTGCCAGTATGTCTGGCTGCAAGTGTCAGGCTGCTCAGAGCTCGTGAAGTCAGCACTGAGCATTCCATTGACTTTGCCTGCACACCTCTGAAATCTTGATGGCGTTAACCTGTGAGCATAATCCACTTTTGCGAATGGAGTCAGAAAATGCACAGCCTACCTGTTGGCCCAATCAGGAATCCCCTCCACTTTCAGCAGCCGGAAGCCGATGCCTGGGCCTGAGGCTTGGCTGCTTGCTGCAGACTGGGTCAGACTCCCAAGGTGCACCTGCTGGACCTTTGCCCGTTTGGCTGTGCTGCGGTCCTCTGCAGAAGCGTTTGTCGAAGGCCCAGCTCCCACCTCCAGATCAGCTGCGCTACGCTTGCCAATGAGTGCAGGCTTCACTGTCTCTGATGACCATGCGCTGCCTGGCAAGGCTGACAGGGTGCACATTGTGGTGTCAGCTCTGCAGCATCAAGCAACAATTGAGCAGTGCAGGGCCACGCAGTGAATCAGAAGGGCCACTCGCATCTGAGCTCAGGAGCCATCCAGGCCACTGCCGGATTGCTGCTGCTGTTTTGTAACGCCAGGCTGACCTGGAGTAGACATAGAATCGCGATCCAGGAGCAAGTATGGCTGTGCGCTGCAGCGCAGCAGGAAAGCTGGTTGCCATGGTGCGGGCAAAGATGGGTCAGCAGTTGGCACTACTACCTGAGCAGGATTCTCTGTGCACCCCAGGAAGCAGACAGGCTGCCAAATGTCTGCAGGCCAAGTGCAGCGTGTTGAGGGGCTTGATCAGAGGCGGCGAGCCATGGCATGACCGATGTACCTGGCTGATCACTCAAGCATTGCTCAATGACGACTCCTGCAGAATGAGAGAGAACAAGGCTGGAGATCCTGTCGGCAAGATGCATTGCTGAAATGTGTGCAGGTGCTCTCAGCACAGCACAACCACCATTATGGCCCAGCAGCTCCAGCTGGCAGCTTCCTGTGCTGCTGACAGTGAGCTTCAGGTGCTGGCCACTGGCATAGGGATCATCAAGCTTGGCAGCCCCCTTCCTGGACCTGCCAAGAACGATCTCGGAGGACAATGTCAAGAGCATGACTCCAAAGGGGCCATGCAGCTCATAGGACATGCTGATCCTATGCCCCGCGCAAATCACCGCCCAGACCTAGCTGGTTATGTGTGGAATGAATCTGGAGCAGGAAAGCAGGGATGCAGACCGAGCAGGAGACCTCCAGGCCCGTGCTGTGTATCAATGGCATCAGGCAGCCCGAGGTTGACACTCCTGCCAGTGGTGCTGCCCTGCTCCAAAAGTACCCCCCAGGGGCCTACACCGCCTTCTTGCTGACACATCAGGCCCCAGACTTGGGACCCTACCTGGATGATGAATTCAAGGAGGAACGAGACTTGGATGTGCATATCATGCGCCTTGCAGAGGGCTGGACAGAGCTGCAGGAAGCATCAGACAATCAGGTGTGTCTTTTTGGGAGCCTCAATGACATTCTGCCATGCTGGAAGCCAGGAGGTGTGCTGTGCAGGTCGCATGCTGAGGAGCAGCTGTCTGCTGCAGGCCATCCAGTCTTTGGATGCCAAAGACATGTTGACACTCCTGCATCGCGTCATACATTACTTCCAGGCCCCCATGCTGGCAGCACACAGGAAGAACAGGCATGCGCCAGACTATGTAGCCCAGATGGTCACCGTCCTGGTTGCACAGCTGCCAGCCACCTGCAGGTGCTTGTCCTCAGCAGCGAGCCCCCACCAGAAGTGCATCCCGCTGCGGGCCAGTGCCCTGCGCCTGCATGCACGGTGCCCGATTGGTGTGCCCTTGCATGATCTTGAGCCGCTTCGGGCTGTGATCGTAAGCCCTCCATGCAGCAGGCCAGTGACCTGACCCTGTACCTGTGGCTTCGTGGCTCCTGGTCGCTGCACGCATGATGCCCTGCGTGATCACTGACGTCGCTCCAGGCTCAGTGCACTGCCTGCAGTGGCTACGACATGATAGTGCACCTCGCGCCCTTGCCAGACACACAGGTGCCGCCGCTGCACATCGCTTGCCTGGCTCCTGGCAGGCGGCTCCCCCACATCAAACACTCCCAGTGGGTCAAGGACAGGCAAGTTATCTGTTCACTCTGCACCTCCATGGAACCCAAGCTACACCACCCTCAGCCACCCTGGTCAATGGCCTGGCAGTTGCTCAGCCCTTGCACTGTGTCAGCCTCCCTGAAACTCCAGCCATGCCTGAACCTCCATAGGATCTCACCCACCCTTGGACCCTCACCCGAAGCTCGGCCACCCTGGTCGACAGGCTGGCAGTAGCCAGGCACTCTGCATCTTGCTGGCCTCCCTAGACTCTCAGCAGCCTGTGAACTTCTCCCACACTGCTCATAAGTCAGGTTTGCTGCACTTCACTGGCACGTACTGTGGCAGCTGTCCCCTGCTCACACTCTGCATGACTGCCTGCAGGAGCAGATACCTGCCACTGCTGCCCCCTGGGTCGGGCGACGGCATCTGCTGCAGCCCTGACGGCCATCTTTTGGAGACATTCATCAGCAATCTGTTCATCATCCAACAGCAGCCCGGTGGCCAGCCTGTTGTGAGGACTGCCGGCGAAGGCATTTTGCCTGGCATCATGCGTTCCCAGGTCCTACAAGTCTGTGCAGAGCTGCAGCTACCGTGCCAGCTGCAGGCTCCCCTGTGCACTGAGCGCTCGCAGTGGTGCGAGGCCTTTGTGACCAACGCCGTGCGCGGCATCAGACCCGTGGACACCATTGACTCCATGCATAACAAGGATCTTGGCCTGACACCATGGCAGCTCAGCTTGCCTGGCGGTGCACCAGGGGCAATCACACAACTCATCATGAACAGACTTGAAGAAAGGCGGCTGGCCAAGGTGGAGACGATGACCCTCCTATGGAGGAAACTGCGTGCACAAGGCAAGGTTGAGTGAAACTTGACGGCCGTTGCAGTCCAGAGGTTGAGGGAATTTAAAAGCCACTGCAGTCCATCATGTAGGCATCTATGGCCATGCTAAAGGCTCCTTCAGGATGTTGTACATGTCTGCAACATGCACTTGCTGCAAATGGTAGTGTAGGGATCCAGTGCTTCATTTCTGTGTCCTTCAACGCTGGCTTACCAGCCTATCACTATCGTAAGGGTGACAGGGATGCCCTTATCAGAAAGGAAAATAACTTGAAAGTGGGATGCAGGACCTTCTGAGAAAGCAGGCACAAGACGAACATCTGATGCGGCGGGCTGCTGCAGTCCACATGCAGCTCCGTACCTTTCACTATACTAGATCGATTCTGGTCAAGCGCCCTGATTGACTGTACAGGGGTTCAGGCCCAGCTTCGACGGCAGCTCACTGGTATTCAAATGTCAGCGGCATGTTGCCTCCCTGACTGGCTGATCCTACGCTGATGCAAAGGCTGCGCCTACAATCTGCCATGGGAGACCCCAGTGGACGCTTGGTGCCGCAGAGGGCGGCACCTGGGAAGGGGCTTCCCTTCACGCCTGCACTGAGGTCGCCTGAGATGCCTGTGAGGCGTGCGCCTGATGCTGGTGGGCCCTGTTCTGACTGGGCTCCTGGTGGTCACTGCTGGAGGTGTGCTGCTGGGTCTGGAGCGGCGAGGAGGACTGAGCATCTTCTGCCAGCCGCGCTGGGCGCCGCAAGGGGGCATCGTCATGGCGAGGGTCAGGGCGCACAGGGGTTTTAGACGGGGCGATGCGTACGGGCAGCTGGCCTGCAGCACACGTCAGCCAGGCTGGTGTGGGCAGCCTGAAGTCGCATGCCGGTGTTGGCAGGCTCGCACAGTCCGGTGTTGCTGAGCGTGCTGAGCATGATCAGGGACGGACACAAGCAGGCTGAGCATCTAGCATGGTTCAGCAGTGATGTTCACTTGCCAAGAGTCCTGGGTGGGTCTAGCTGCCAAGAAGAGCTTGAGCGTACAGGCGGGCAGAAACTCAGAGGTGCGAAAGGGCACCTGGGCGCAAGACGTGCCTAATGTCTTCAGCAAGCTGTGTTCAATGGTGGCAGGCAGGCAGGCTCTCACAGCTGCCAGCATGAACACAGCCGCAACTGAGCCAGACACAGGCAGACAGGCAGAGTATCCAGCAGGAAGGAAAGCTGCAATGCTGCAGGCAGCCAGGCGCACCTAACAGGGCACCGCTGCAGTTCAATGCGACCTTTGCGCTCTCCGCCTTATCAAACTCGATGAAGGCAATTCGTGTGGCATGGTGATAGTCACCTAGCAGCCTTATTTTTGACACAGGACCTGCAGGGCAGCAGCAGGATAGCTCAGCTTGTGCACGTAGCACAGTGTGGCATCAACCACCGGGCAGAGCAGCTGCTGCCCTCAGGTCCACTTGCAACATGACGATTTAAGAGCATCTGATGAGCTGCAGCACCCTGCCGTACATTGCCTATGTATCTGCCTGCTGATCCCTTATCTGGGCCGCGCTTCAGCAACCAGAGCATGGCCCTGCTGACCACGCAAGGCTCTAAATAAATCATACATGCCCCAACTGTGTTGTCTTCATCATATCTGCAGCATATGCAGTGCAGCTGCAGAGCAGAGGGACGTTCGCATCTGGGACCCTCCCCCGCGATGCCTGGGTCCCTGCCTTCCGCGCTGCTTGCGCCTGACCTCACTCTTGCTTGAGCAGGCAATGATCAACTTCCAGCGCTCACCGCACAGGGTCTCGAAAAAATCCTGCACAGCCCACTTGTCCACTTTCTTGTCAATGTTGGCAGCGTACACAGTGCGACTGCACAGCTCCCGCTCCTCCATGGTCCGTGGCAAGTACTGGTTGTTGACTGGCACAATGGCCGTTTTGGAAGGCAGCACCCTGATTGGGTACTGCCCCAGCACTGTCCCATTCTTTGTCAGTGCCTGCAGGCACAGGTGCAGGGCAGTAAGCCATGCACTGTGTTGCTTACTGCCTGCAGATGACTACCTTGAGGACCAGGACACAGATGAAGTCCTCTAGACAGTGAGCGTGCCGATGAAGGAACAGCTGACCTCTAGTCCAGGGAATTGCGGAACAGGCTCTTCAAGCAGTGCAGGCAGACTGCAGCGCAGACAGCATTGCTGACGGCGCAGTGCAGAAAGAGAAAGCCAGCAGTACATGCTCAGCAGTCTGGCTCAGCAAAGAGATGCATGGTGAGGCACCGAAGCTGTTCCTGTCCCGTCAGCAGAGGAGCTAGCCAGACGGGATTGCTGCCAGCACAGGCCGTCCCAGAGGCCATGCCAGGCACTGCATATGCCGGAATGCAGGTTCCCCTCACGCTCTGCACGCCGTCCTCGCTGCAGAACTCTATGAAGGCAAAGCGCATGGCTGAGTTGGGGTCACCGCACACGCGGCAGTCCACAATCTGCCCGCACTCTTTGAACATGGTGGCCAGCTGCTCCTCTGTGGCCTGCAGGCAATGGAGTACAGTCCTTCAACAGGGGTGGCACAGGAGTGGCTGTTGAGCAAGCAGCCTGTGCACTCCCATGGCTCAGAAGGAGCCAGTGTCCACCCTGACACGGCGTCATGCAGCTGCCCTCTGTGGCCTGCTGCAGACAACAAGTGGACCGTCGGTTTTGCAACAGGGCGAGTGCCATGCATGTGAGGCTGCTTGAGTAGCATGTGGCTGCTGCATTCTTGAGGGGCCCGCGTCGATTCTGTGCAGGCATCACCCAGGATCAGCGGCTACACTGTGGCTTGCAGGCTTTGTCAGGTATCGCAAGCCATGCCAAAGGGTTGGCCAAGGTGTGTGGCCACTGCTGTGCTCGCCACCAGTCAGCAGCCAGCACCAAATGCGGATCAGGCCATTGCTCTGTTGCCTGTAGGCATCAAAGCTGCTGTCAGCGTTGCAGCAGGCTCAGTGGAGATGCCGGCAGCTGCTACGAGCTCCATAGCTTCTTGAGCTCGCCTGTCAGCTCTGCATCAGGCCAAAGGGATAAGTTCCTATCAAGCTGCTGCGCACCACTTAGGTCAAATGCTTGTGTTTACGAGCTAATGCCCATCTTCAAGAGGGTTCAACGAGACATGCAGACCTGGGTCGGGCATGAGCTAGCCTTGTTGTGACTGCACAAAATGAGTGATGAGGCCGTGGACAACCCCCATCATGTACTGCACTGCGTTCGCTGCACACTCCCTGGGATTGCTCAGCCGCCAGCTAAGGTGTGGACGTGTAATTGCTGCTAGAATTAGTCGCCTGTCATCAGCCACAGATTTGGAGGCAGCAGGAAGTGGCGTGACCATTTGGCAATGCCAAAGTGGCCTGACGTGCAGCCCCTTGAATATGTCACTGTGGGGCTGCGCTGCCTGGAGACAGCCAGCTGGGAGTTGCAGGCTGCCAACAGCAGAAGAAGGCCACCCAGCGCTGCATTGCGACTTCGCCGTGACCGAGCTGGCACGCACCTCCTGGTCTATGTCGCAGATGTACACAGTGCGCCGCACGTTCTCCTCCAAGCTGCGCTGTGCAGCTGCGTTTTTGCGGCTGCCTGGGTGGTTGCGGCTCCCTCGCCTCTTGCCAGGCGAACCCCTGGGCCCTCTGCCTTGGCCCCCACCCCTGCGCCCATTGCTATACTGATCCATGGTCTGCAGCAAAAGCAAGCAGGTACAAGGAGACCTCCTGTGTCAGACAGTCTAAAGAGCGCAGATGCCACCAGCACCATCTGATTACGCAATGATGACCGAGCTGAACGCACCTGGCCAACCCTCTGCCCCATGATGTTGTTGGCCTGATCCTGGTGGCCGGTCAGCATCCGATGCTGCCAATTCCTCGTCACCATTGCATCAGGGAGGTAGCCATGCGCCATTGCTGCCAGCTGCAATTGCTGCAGGCCTTGGGCATTGCCTGCAGCACAAACGACCGCGGTCACTGCAGCTTAGCCTTAAGTTGAGGTCTCACACTGGATGCCATGCAGCATTGGGCATGGAGAAACGTGCATGGGTCTTGACCTGCTGCATCAAATCCCTGCATCCCAAAGGCCTGGTGCTGCATGAGCAGCTGATGTTGCAGCTGCTGCAGATGACCTGCAGCAGGGCACGGCACCAGTGAGTGTTGTACTCATCACGACATAGATCTCCTCTTGCGGTGCCCTGTCCTACCACTGTCACGTCCCTTCATGTCGCCAGGGTGTTGCTGGGAGGTCGGCTGCGGAGGGCTGGAAGTCTGCCCTGCAAAGGCAAGCTCAAACCCTGGAGGGGGTCCATTCTGGTCGAGACTGGACAGTGCAGCCTGGCTCTGCGCCATTGAGGCCAGGCCTGGCCAAAGAAGTGTTGCTCAAGGAAAGAAGGAGGACGATACTTGTCTGTCAGGCAGGCTGGAAGCTTACTCATGTTCACGAAAATATCAGACTTCATGTGGAATCACTGTTTCTGCCTGGCAGATGGTGGGGCTGATGTGAGAGTGTCTACCAGGTAGTGCAGAGTGGCTCTGATGTTTCGAAACTCAGCATTGGGTGCGTCGTTCTTGAAGTTGCTGCCATGTTTTACAGGGGGTACACCAGCGCCAGTTTGCCCCTCAAGCGTGATCCCCGGCCCAAACTTGGTTGCCATGAAATCCAGCACCTGCAGCAATGGCGGCATGCCAGGTTAAAATTGATGACCCTCAGGCTGCGCCACTCCCTGCAGCAGGACAACTCTCTGCTGATGCAGATTCGCCTTGCAAAGCACAGCGTGGCCAGCACAAGCTGCTCCCTGGCTGCACATCAGCCTGGCCAGCCTGGCAAGGCTCTGTTGGTCAAAGCGGGCAGAGCACGCTGGCAGCTCAGGCGTGGGCTGTACAAGTTGCCGTGTCACGTGTGCAGAGGGCCTGCCTTGCATGCAGCAGACTGCAGGTCACAGCTTGGGGACTGCAGCCTCCCACGTCCAGGCTGTCAGCAGCTGCATTAGTGACTCAAGTGCCTCGGCAGGGCAGGGCACAGCCCAGCACAATCTGCGACCCAGCCGTGCTCAGGTGGGACAGGCAGCCGTGCGCACAGGCAACCCAGCCGCCTTGGCACCGCATGGCAAGGCAGAACGTGCACTCCACCTGTGCCCAGATCGGGCATACTGGGCAGCACTTGCCCAGGCGATGCAGCCCACCTTGGCCATCTCAGCAAAGGCCGCCTGCGGCGAAGGTCCAGCGCACTGCATGCTGAGCACGCCACTGGTAAAGGCATCCACCAGGCTGAAGGCTGTGCCTGTGCGCTTCATCATGTCAAAGCTGATCCCTGCTGAGCGGCAGGCGTGGAAGAACTGCGCCGATCGCATGGTGCCCAGGTGGGGGTGAAAGAGCAGGTCCACAGTAACGTAGCATCGCTGCTCCCAGGTGTCCTCATTGGGAATCTCATCCTGCAGGCATGCAAGTCTGTGCTGACTGCGTGGTGCAGGGTGAGACAGTAAACAAGAGCCATGCAGTAGCGCTGCCACCAGAACCCATCGCTTGGGGCTAAGTCCGCATGCATGTGAGACTGTGTCGACTGTATGGAGCTGAGATGGAACAGCAGATCGACAGTGAGTTTGCTGCGTGCTGCCCAGGCTGGATTGTAACTGCAATTTACAGCCATGCGGCAGCAACGCTCCCAGATCTCTGGCCAGACGGCATGAAGTCACATAGCAGTGGTGCCACCAGGCCTCATTTTGCTGGGGCCTCAGCTTGCAGGCCTACACACCATTGTGCTGGCTGCATGGGATGGCATAGCTATTTCCTAGTCACAGTAGCAGAGTGGCGCTGCAACAATGCCAGGTCTCACCACTGGGGGCCTTCATCCTGCAGACACCCCAGGTTGGAGCATGATGGCACTACTCAATGATGGCAGATCGTCACCTGCAGGTCTGGCCTGGAGCGAGATCCCCTCCCCTCCCCCTCCAATCCCCCAGGTCACTAAACAGGTTGCAGTGCTTGCACACTCACGCAAGACAGCAGGCAGGAGTCATGCAGCGCACTGCACAGGTAGGCGCGGGCAGCCACCTCACCTGCAATGTCATTGGCGCTGGGAAGGTTGCAGCATTGTGGCTCCCTGAGGGGATGGTGTGGCTGCCAGGCAAGGGGGGCAGCCTCAGATGCTGGGGCTGGTGGTGGTCCTGCCTAAGCTGCAGGGCTGCAGAGGCTGCAGCAAGTGAGGAGGGGCTTTGCAGCGCAGCGCCGCAGCTAGCGGCAGCAGCAGCAGGCAGCTCCTTCTGGGCCGCCTGCTGCTGCTGCTGCTGCTGCTGTGAGTGCTGCTGTGTGGGGTGGTGCAGCTGGGCGCTGCCTGCCCAGGCCTGGCCTGGCTCTGGCGTGGGCCGCGGGGCGTCACCAGAAGAGCCACGCTGCTGCGATGTGGGACGAGCTGCTGCTGGCTGGCCAAGTTCCGCATGCAGGCTCTGGGGGGTGGGCCCCAGCATCTGCGCCTCTGCACACGTCTCGGCACTCTGTGCGGGGATGCTGGGGAGTCGTGCTGCTTGCTGAGGGCCCGCCAGTGGTTGCTGCACACCAGATGGAGAGCCCTGTGCTGCCACTGGCACTGATGCTGGCCCTGCACCCGCATCTGAGCTGGCTGAAGGGTCCCGCCCTGGCATGGCTGCGCGGGTCTGGTGGGCTGACCCCTCCCCTTGCCTGGCTGGCAGCATGAAGGCCCCACGCCGCCTGCCCCTGTCCACCCCCGGCGGCTGCTGTGCAGCAGTAGCGCTCGCCTGCCCTCCAGGCGTCTCTGCAACCGACGGCTGTGGAGCTGCAGCATCGCCAGGGACAGCCTCCACAGCAGGCTGCGGCTGGGCAGACTCTGCCTGTCCCGCCGTCCCTGCGCCGATTGCTGCAGAGCCGCTGCCTGGCCGGCTTGCCCCGGCAGCAGCCAGGATCTCATGCACCTCCTGCTGGTTGCGGGCATTTCTGGCTGCCAGTGCCTCGCTCTCTGCCTGAGACTGGGCTGACGGAGACCGAGGCAGGGGCTGCCAGGGCCTGCCCTCCTGAGCAGTGGCAGCCATAGGGTCCAACCCCTGCTGCCCATGCGGCTCCTGAGCGAGGACCGCCCCATCTGGCGGCCGCCCTTGCTGCTGCGCAGGCTCCTGCTGCTGCTCGGTGCTGGCTTCGGTGGTGGCAGGCTTTGTGCCCAGCCCTGCCCCCGCCAGGGGCACCCAGTAGGCCCCGCTGCGCTCCTCAAACTCACCCGCAGCCAGGAAGTCGAACATCTGCAGAGCATTGGTCAGGGTTGGTCAAGCAAATGCAGAGCATTTTTGCAGCAGCACACACATCTGCAGCAGAGGTGCAAACCTCTGTGAAGCACTGCAGCGGCTTCAGCAGCCAGATGCTCAACCAAAGAGCAGCTGACGATGCAGCGAAGTGCACGGCATGATGCCTTCTGCCGTCAGCATGCTCAGTCCATGTAGAGGAAACAGTACACCAAAGCCACAGCCAAGTGCCAAGATGCCTGCATGGCTGCAATGCCCGGCAAGACCTGACACGCGCATCACTCAGCCTGCTGGGCTGCATGCCATTCACAGACTGCAAGTGCTGCCAAACCTGGAAGCTGCACAGGGACGCTGTGGGCTGCAGCTTCAAGTCCACGGCCCACATGCGCAGCTTGGATCCCTCCTGGAGGGCCACAAAGTCAACCCCCACATGGCCAATGATATCTGCAGGCCGCAGCAGAAGGAAGTGGGCTTAGACCTCACTGACACGTGCCCTATGGTGTCTGCAGTCACCAAGGCAGGACTGTTTGCAGGGCTTCTGACTCGAGCGGGCTTGCTTGAGAGCACTGGCAGACTGCAACGCATGACCACATGCATGTAGCAACCCTCACCATGCTTGCATGACACATGACAGAAACGGCCAACTTACAGCAGCAGAACTGCATGCAGGCTGACTGGCAAGCAGACTTGCTTTGCACCGCCTCAGCGGCTCCATGAGCGCATAGCTGCCTGTAGGCCGTGCTCTCGCTCGCTCAAGGCAGCCGAAGTCTGCTTAGTTCAGCAGCATGCATGCACCCATGTGGATTTTTGGGGTGTTCAGGCAAGGGACTCCCTTGCACAAAGGCCGGCTTGCCCAGTGGCCAATGCTGCACCCACCAGCGCAGCCGCTGGAACTGAGCAGCATGATGCATTGGAGGCCAGCAGGCAAACCTGCTATAGTGACCCAAGCATGCAACCCTGAGGCATATAGGCTTACCTTGCCGGTCCGGTAGCCAATGCCGCAGCTGCTGCAACAGACATGCAGCAGACCTGATGCACACTGAGGATATGCAGCAATCAAAGGCAAGGGCAGGGTCACTGGCGTGCTCGCCAGCGGGCCTGCCAGGTGACCAACGCCGTACACACCAGTGCAGCCGCTACAGGCGTCAATGCAGCAATGAGGTGTCCTCACGCAAGCAGCCATCAACAGCATGAGACCTCACGCGCGTGCGCCAGCAGGCCCGCCCAACTGCCAGCGCCGCATCCACATGCAGCCACACAGCACCCACAGGCAAGCCACAGGAGCCTGGGAACTCACGTGCTCGCCAGCAGGCCTGCCCAACTGCCAGCGCCGCATCCGCCAGGGCAGCCGCCGGGACTGAGGAATGCGGGAAGGACGAGCCCACCACGCGGTAGGGCGGGCAGAAGATCTGCTCGTGGGTGGAAATGACTCGCACTGCCCCGCTGGGCTCGACAAACATGTTGACCACTGGGGACCCAATGACTGTGGCTGCACAGGCCTCGATGACCCCCCCGCGCTCAGCAAAGGCAGCCACGTAGCTACGCCAGGAGGTGTAGTGCTCCCCTCCAGCAAGGCTCATGTGCTTGGGCACCGCGTGCTTCAGGGCATCTGTGATCTGGAACATTGTCACTGCGTGAGCCTCGCGGTCAGCTTGGGCGCGCTGAGTGGCATCAAAGGAGACTGCACGCGGCAGGGAAGCCAGTCTGAATGCATGTGCAGGGCCAGTCATGGGTTATGACATCTGCTGTGCCTGAGTGCAATGCGCGGTGCTGCTGCAGGAGACTGCAGACAGCAGAGGGTGTTCAGGGCGTGCTTGAGGGCGTCTGCAACCTGGACGTGGTCACTGCAGTGAGCTTGCGGTGGTCCTGGGCGCCTGCATGGCAAGAGAAGGGACTACAGGCAACAGGGAGGGCTGTGTGGGCGCTGCATGCATGTCAAAAGGCAACCTGGCTGTCTGCCAGGAAAGACAACGGTGGGCGCCAACGGGGGCTGCATGTAGCCCGGAGGGCTGTGACAATGTTGTGTGCTGGGGCAGCGGCCGTTTCGCTGTCTGCACACAGAGGCTGGCATGCTGTGTGGCGTCGGACATGACTGGAGGCAGCAGCACGGGCTGTGGCAAAGCTGTATGCAGGTGCAGTGAAATCCCAGCTGGCAGCCATGCGCAAGCGCACATTGAGAAACGTTTGCCTGCATCACTGGACAAGCGTGCATTGCTCACAAGCAGTGTCATGACATCTGCCTGCCAACATTGCGAGTCTTCAAAAGTGACTGAGTGCTTGTCTGCCATGGCGCCTCACTCCAAACTTGGTTGGGTCACTTTGGATGAATCAGGAGGGGTTTGCATGCGGGAAGCGGGTGTGATCTGGTGTGGGAGAAATAGCTTGGGAGCGCATGGTCAGGCCCCTTGAGGCAGTGAGCCTGTGATACGGCGCGCCTCCACCAGTGAGCTGCAGATGGTGATCAGCTGGGATGTCTGCCCACCTGCATTGCGCGACAGCATGATGCTGTAGTAGTCCAGCGCCTGGCCAATTGCCGGCACAGATGCCACATCGATGTAGGCATGGCCCCTGCCCCCTCGCTCGTCATCAATCTTCAGCAGCCACCTTGGCACCAGGTGGTGCTGCATGATGAGCTCCGTCAGGGCCTGCAGGGCAGCAGTGCCAGTTCTGGCTGCCTTGATGGCCGCACGAGGCTTTTCCCCCCCGAGATTGATTACTGGGCTGCTCGATCATTTGTATCAAGGCACTGTTGCGCCTGCAGATCTTTTTCATGACAATGGCAGCAGGACGCCTGTCAGAAGCGTGTGCGCATGGCAGCAGCAGGCTGTTGCCGATCAGAAGGGAGATCCAGGAGCAGGAGCTGGTGCTGCTTCATGATCGGCTCAGACAAGCCCTGCAGGGCAGGAGTTGCAGACGACTTCTCCTGTGCATCAAGGTAAGGTGACAACCGACTTCCTGCAGGAGAGCAGACTTGCACCCATGCTGCAGCTAGGGTGGATGGAAGGCAGGTCTGCCCACATTGTCAAAGAGGGGTCGTGCCACAGTGCTCCATGGCTCATCCAGGACCCTGGTCAGAAAAGCAGGTGCACACCTTCAAAATGAAGGCACCATGCCTTGTAGGACAGGGCTCCTTCATGGCTGAAGCTGCAGAGGTGCAGGACCACTTGTACCCACCTTCAGTATGAAGGTGTCGTGCCGAGGTGGCTTGCGTCCCACTGAGGCACCGAAGGGCTCAGAGTCTGCCGGCGCTGTTTCCCGCATGATCAGCTGCCCAGTGGCTGGGTGGATGGCAAAGCGCACCCCTGACTCTGGCAGCGGAGACTCCCTGCCTGGGCCAGAGCTGGTCCCTGGAGGCAGGACTGGTAAGCATGGAGCACAGTCCACAGCTCGGAATGGTGCCAACAGCCGCCCTGACAGAGCTGTGCACGGTCAAAAGCACATGGCATGCACGCTCCTGGAGGCAACAACAGGCGAGGGATGAGGGGTGCAGGTTCATACAGCAGTTATGGAGGGAGGCCTGGTGCCTTTGCAGCCAGGCTGCAGCCTGTGCAGAGTTCTCCAGAAGAGGGGAACAGTCGAGGTAAGGGACAAGCTGTGGGACAAGCTGTGTGCAGCACCAGGGGAGGCTGGGTAGCAGCCCACGTGGTCTACGGCCTGACCAGCGCTGCTGTTTCAGGGGCCCACTTGAGGTGCACAGCGCTGACCAAGGCTGGACAGGTCACATCCAGTGCACACCCACCCGGCAGCCTGCTCAGACTGATTGGCACATCGGCAGGTGCAGGCAGGCAGCATCGGCAACGGCAGCAGCAGGGCAGGCAGGGTGACTGCACAGAGAGGCGCAATCTGAGCAACACCTTCGGTGAGAGATGGACATACAGCACCTGGATGAGCCTGTATGGAACAAGCAGCGCATGCTGCGTTGAGTGGCACCTGACTGGCACCAGGGCAAGGCAGGCAGCAGGCGGGCAGGCACGGTGACGGCCCAGGAAGAAGCAGTCTGAGCGATCTCCTACAACATCGACAGATGATCTATATGTACAACCAGCACCCACTTGAGGGGGACCTTGATCTGCGCATTGTGGGCGGGATAGGGTCCAGCGCGACCCCAGGGGGACAGTTGACCTTTGCGCTGCGGAACAGCTGGCGGGCACCTGTCTTCAGGCCAAAGTGCTTGGAGACTGTGGGGTGGGGCCCCAGGACGGGCAGCCCAAGCATCACCGCTAGCTCAATCTGGCAGCATACAGGATGGCTCTCAGATGTTTCTTGTGTTAGTCTGGCGGCAGGGTGCACGACAGAGCATGCCTTGGCTGTGCTGACAGCACCAAGCAAGTTCCAGGCAGATCCCATCTCTCAAGGCCAAGCCACAACCGCGAACTGCTGCTTCAGGTGCAGCACTGCGGCAATAGCAACAAGCACCCCTACAGCAAGTCATTGAGGTGGGCCCAAGGAGCAGACATTGGCCTGAGATGTGGTCCCCAGCACGCCATTTGTTCTTGGCCCCGCAAGCCTCGGGCCCCACAAGCTTTAAAACAAAATTTACCCCTGAAACAATTGGCAGAGTTTTGGGCAGAGCAGCATGCTTTATGCATCTTGAGTCCAGCAATGCTCACCAAAGGTGTATACATCATGTTGCCTCACCTCCTCTTCCCCCACAATGCCTGGCACGATGTACCCCTGGCGTCCGCGGCACAGCATGCGGATACGGCGGATGGCCTGGGGGCTGGCCAGCAGCTTGCTAGTCAGGCTCATGCTGACTGGCAAGCGCCCTGCGTTCTCAGGCGTGACCACGCGGCAGCGAGCCGCCACATTGGCTGCGCCACAGACCTCCAGCAGCTTGCGCCAGTAGGTGTCCACATCCTGCAAGGTTCACACAGGGCAGTATGGAAAAAGTGTGCAGCAGTTGCCCACGTGGAGCAGCTGTCCAAATCCTGCCGGAGCCATGCAAATTGAACAATGCATCGTGCCAAACTGTGCAGCGGCTGCCACCTGCAGCGGCTGCGACATGCAGCAGTGTGCTGCCGCCCAGCAGCAGCTTGGACCAGTGGAATGGAACAGGGTGACGTGGCAGCGTGCGCATGGGGAGCCGACTTGCAGCAGCTGAAAGCAAATGCAAATGTAGCACAGCTACATACTGTTGTGAGAAAGACAGGCGCTACATGAGCGCTTTCTCCAAGCATTGCTGGCAGAACAGCGGTGGACAAAGTCGACCAGCTTGTGCAGGGCTGCTGGTGCTCCTGAGAGATCCTAGTGCAGCACAGCAGGGTTCTAGGAATGCACCATCGTGACCACGGAATGCGGCCCACGCCCAAACTCAACACATCTGGTGTGGCAGGATGAGTGCACAGGATGAGACTGCAAACTCAAGAGCTCAATCAGCCGTCCTCAAGAGGACTCCAGTCACTCAGGGACTGCAAGGACTACAAGTCCTCACATGCAAATTTTTCCTGTGGTCAGCCAGGTCAGGGAGAGGGGGGCGGTGCGGCTCCGGGCACCCACCGTTGTGAGCGAGAAGGGAGCCACATACACAACTTCCACCAGGGGGTCCGCCAGGTCGCACATGCGCGCCATCTGGGCGTTCTCGCGCACGTGGGCCAGAGGGAGGCTCTCCCGCTGCCACGCCGACAGGCTGGCAGAGGGCAGGTGCACCACCACGTGCCGCTTCTGGTGGACGGTCGTCCAGTTTCTGCAGCAGCACCATGAGAATCAGCAATCTGCTTCACCTTTTGAAGAGTGAAGCGTCAGCACCTTGATGTGCGCCTCTGATGGGACCGCTGTGATCAGGTTGATAGCAGTGTCACCACACCTTCTGCTGCTTTGTGCCACACAAGGTGCCTGCAGTCTGTTGTGTGCTTCAAGCATGCAGAGAAGCGCCCTACAGGGGCTGCCAGACCCGACTGGCCAGCTCCTGCTCCAGGACATGGAGGCTGCCTCCTGTCCGCCAGAGCCCACCATGACGCATACATGCAAACAGCACCAGTGATGCCGCCCCACCTGGCCAGCTTCTGCTGCAGGTGCCTAAAGGCTGTGTCCCGCTCCAGGTGGAGCTTCTGGATGCGCAGCAGGTGTTTGGCGCGGCTGCGCTGCCGGCGCCAGGCCAGCTGGATGGCGCTGGCAGCCTCGTGCAGGCGACTGCTGCTGCGCAAGCGCTTGCGCGCAATGTGGCCCCTGCAGGCCACAAAAGTACATGCTGGTGTGAGCAGACCATGGGCAGATGGTGCTGGCAGCCTCAAGAGGGTGGCACCAGCTGCGCATGTGCTTCTGCTTGTAGGGCTGTTCTGGCTCCTGCAGGCAGCAATAGCTGGCGTTGGCAGATTTGCTTGTGGATAGCACCGGCCAGCTGCGCATGCAAATGCATACAATGAGAAGCTCCTGCAGGTACGGAATGAAGAGCCTGGATTGCAGCCAGGATTGCGTGGACGGCCGCCCAGCCTGCAACGGCTGCTCTTGACAGGCAGCAGCCGCGATGAGTCCGCAGGCAGTGTGGTGCCTGCAGGCAGGCTCATGGCAGGTGCACTTCACCTGTGGAGCAGGGCTCTCAAACAGGCAACCCACCTCCAGTGCGCCTGGATCAGCATGGCGGCATCGTCCTCTCCGGAGGGCCCCCTGAAGCGCCGCCCGGGCTCCCGCAGAAGCACAGCCAGCTGCTGGATGTTGTGCAGACAGGCCAACACCTCGTCCATCTGAGGCAGCTCCCCGAGGGCCATGGCGTCAGCCGCTGTCTCGGCCAGGCGCTGCAGGGAAACGGGACACCTTCTTGGAGTGGAGGGTTGGGAGCAGGAGGGCGCGGTCCATGTAGTCAGACATGCACACAGTGGCAGGGGCCACCGCTGCAGGCAGGTGCTGCAGGCAGTTGGGGACACTTGGGTGTTTCAGAGACATCTTCAAGGTGTGTGGCATCAGCTGGCGCTGCTGGGCAGCCAAGTCAGGACTTCATGCATGTCTCTTGCTGCCAGTGCAGAGGCTGCCATCCCCCTGTGAGCTGCGCCGGCCACACCTGCACATGACTTGCTGCGTGCACTGCAGCTGTGCCGCAGCTGCAGCTGCCCCAGCAAGCTTACCACGTCGTATGTGACTGCTTGTGGCACTGCACACTGCATGCACAAGTCCCGAGGTGCAGACCAAAGTCACGCAGCCCATCGCTTGCGTCTTGCCCTCTGCCACAGCCAGCGGCGTTCTCGATGACCCAAGCCCTCCTGGTGCTCCGCGGCTTCACGTCCATCCAGCAGTCTCACCTTGCCGTCCACAACTGCCAGTGGCACAGCATACTGGATGCAGATCTCCTGGAGGTGCAGAATGAGCTCCTCCACAGCCGGCCAGATGGCTGAGTACACCCGCTGGTAGGAGGCAAACTCAGGGGTCTCCCGCAGCACCTGCCCCTTCCTGCAGCAACCAGCTGCATCAGGGTGGCGTCTCTGCAGCTGGGCCAGGGCCAGGCAGTGCTTCATGGTGGGGCTGGAGGCAGAGCCCTGACCGGTGGCGGCGCCAAGCAGTCCTCTCCTACAAGACGGCACAGGCACCACTGTGCTGCCAGGCAGGTGCACCTCCGCGTCTGGCACTGGGGATGCAGCACAATGATTGCAGGAATGCCAAGGAGCATGGCTGATAAGTCTCATGAAGGCCCCAATCACATACACTTGTAAGCTGGGCTATTTGTGTCACTAGTCAAATTTGATTGTGCCCCTCACCTGATCATGAATTCATGCAGGCTGTGCATGTCCAGCAGCTGGTTGTAGCCCCGAGGTGTGGTGGGGATGACAGGAATGGTGGCCAGCACCGGCTGCTGCGGGTGGGGCTGTCTCCTCTCAGGGGCCTGCTGTTCTGCTGGAGGCTTCTTCACAGAGTCCTTGTCCCTGTCTTTGCGGGCCTTTTTCGCCTTCTCCTCCTTTTGCTCTTTCTGCTGGGCGGCCGCATGGTACCTGGGGCTCAGGAACATCTTGGCAGCGTCAGCGTCCAGGCCTGCAAGGAGCAGTGCAAGGCTGATGGCAGAGAGCAGTGCAAGGTGGCAGTAACATGCTATCTGACGCTCGGCATCTGGGGCAAAAGCTTTCAGGCCTGCAAGGTGGCAACCTGCTGCCTGACGCATTGCGCCTGAGGCAACAGCCTCCAGCGCTGCAGCAGGGAGCAGCCAGCTGCTGTAAACAACCGCTTGCAGCAACAACCGAGCGCACCTGCAGTTGCCAGCCCACAGCACCAGGTGCAGCTTGGGAAGCCAGGTCATGCAGAGGGACACAGGATTTTGCATGAGGGGTAGCCATAAGGCAGGAGGAGGCAGAGCTTTGGCAACCAGCCTGCACACAGAGGTGTTACCGCTCCACAGAGCATTTCAGCAGCTCACCTGCTGCAGCCAGCCGGCGCGGGGACGGCAGCTCCAGATGCAGCTGGGCTGCCAAGTCGTGCAGGGAGGCCGGAGGGATCCTCATGGTGACCATCTCATGAGGCAGTAGCTTCATGGCATGCAGGCGCATCACGTCACGCCCAAAGGTGGATGTCAGGTCCATGTGGGCCGGCAGCAGGCCCCGCACAGTCAGCTCGTACAGGCCGCGCCGGATCTCTGACAGGGGAATGGAGGAGTGGCGGTGCTGGGGGTCGCTGCGCTGTTGCCTGCAGCCAAGCGGGGACGGTGTCGTCTGCCAGCTCACACAGATTTGATCAGACACGGGACGGAGTCTGGCGGTGTCGTAGGCATTGCACTGCTGCCTGCCGCCAGGGGAGTGAGGTGACATGATCGGTTTGTACAGGCCATGCTGGAGCTCAGAAGGTGTCTCCTGTCAGGGATGCAGCGTGGCCACAACCTGCTGGCCAAGCTTGGACTGCTCGGCTGCACCTGGTGGCAGATGCAGATTGTGGCGGCTGAATGCGCTCAGTCCTGCAGCCTGCGGGGAGCAATGTTTGGTTGGGTACAGGCTCAGGGTGCCCTTCTCCTGTGTAGGAAGCCTGTAGGAATACCCATGCAAGCAACAGCAAAAGCGCTTGTAAGCTTTCTCCAGGTCCAGTGACAACTCAGCGATTGCAGGCACCTTGGCCCCACCTTTGTGGCTGGCCTCATGCCCATCAAGCCGCTGTCCAGGCATCTCAACATGCAGGTCTCACCCTGACCGAGCACCACTGCCGGCTGGGCAGTGTACTTGTACTTTCAAGCCAGTGGCCAGGCTTGTTGATGTGCAGCATTCCCTCTACGTCCAAAGTTCACCCTCACCTGTCCAGAATCAGTCCGCTGGGCACCATCGGCCCCTTCCACAGCGCCCCACCCTCCTTGCCCCCGCCCAGGTGGCTCATCTCAAAGCTCATCAGCTGCCGCGGGGGCGCTGTGATCCCATACTCCGTCTCTATCAGCTCCCTTGCCCCCAGAGCCAGGGGGTCCTCAATCAGCCGCCGCTTGCGCACCATGGCCGCCTGTTCGCGGCTGTTCTGGTGCTTGCCCCATTTGAGGGGGGCTCGCCGCAGAGTGAGCCCCCGCCGGCCTTGCTTGTTGGGGCTTGGCTCTGCTGGCAGGGGCTCCTCAGGCGGGGGGGCATCCTGCCTGTCGTGAAGGGTCTGCGAGCGCAGCACTAGCAGTGCTGAACATGGGCAAATGCATGATCTACTGCCATGAGTTCAGTAGCTCGCAAGCAGAGCAGCCTTGCAACTGCGCCCACATCGTCCTACCCGTCACGGAGGGTCTGCACCAACAGTCGATGGCAGGATGTCGCAGGCAGGATGGTGCCCAGCAACTGCAGGTGCACAGCCACGAACCCTTGCCACCAGCCCCAAGACACAGCAGAACTCACAGCAACTTGGTGCCTGAGCTCCCTCTCTGCTTTGCTCAAGGCAACGGTCACAGCAGCACGGTTGCCCGACTTGTGCAGCTTCTGCCTGACAGCTTTAATCTCGGTGAGAGCCTGCACAGCAGTCAGAAGTGCATGCAGTACTGCAAAAGCTGGCATCGATGGCGTCTTGATGCAGCCATATCAGCCATCTGAGTAGGCTGAAGATTACCTCGAACAGCGCATGCTGCACAAGCTCAAGTTTGCTGGAGCCATCATCGACAGCTGTCATCGAAGATCACTCCTGCATGTGCCCCAGGATTTGACCTACGCCTTGAATAATCTGAATGCTGGTCCAAAAGTTTGCCTGGCCCAACACTCTCACCCAGAGCAGCATGTCACTCTCCGCTGCTCAAGTGTCGGGACGCACTCTGTCCTGTCCACTGCAAGTCCAGAAGCATGTCGCACGGTGTCCAAGGCAGCTGGTTGTGAGGGCAGCAGGTGAGTGCTCGGATCAACAAACTGCATTCATGTTGCAGGTTACACTGACCACATATCAAGGGGGTTAATCACAGGCCATCCCACTTCAGGGGCAGCAGAAGCACCTGCAGAGCCGGACAACAGGTCTCTGGATGGGATGCGCCGCTTCTCAGAGCAGTATGCCAGAAGGTGAGGCGTGCCTCGAATGCCTTGTGGCTGCCTGTTCCCCAGGCAGCAGTGCACGCACTGAGCATCACCTTTCTGCCCTGCAGGACGGGCACATACTTCTGCAGTGACAAGTCGGTGACAGCTGTTGTTATCAAGGTGGGGAGGCAGCAGCAGTCACTGCCTTCGGCTGTGCTCCTCGTCACAGAGTCGCAACGATTACACCTGCCACCAAACATGGCTGCGTTGCTGACCAGATAATGGAGCCTGGCGTTGCTGCCTCAATGCCTTTGGTGATTGCATTCAGACTTTGGCAGCACTGGCCCATGCTTGTCTCTTGTGCTACAAGGGTGCTGGTCCGGAATGTCTGCCATTGGCAGCCACAGTGCTGCGATACATATGTGTGGTGCTGGATGTGCTCTCTGCAACGTCTGGCAGATTGCGAGGGCTCACACCACCTTCCTGGCTCTGCACCTGCTCTGAGTCTGTCATGCTTTGGGGCCGTTATATCGTCGCAGGTCTGGCAGCGTCTGCCCAGTTTTCTGAGTGTCTTCACGTGCACTGCCAGTCTTGGCAGCAGGGCCCTGCAACCTCAAGTTTCCTGGTGCAGGGTCTGGCAGAGCACAAGGATGAGCTGGGTGCTCCCCTATGCCCCTGTCGGCACTATGATAACAAGCCTGCAGAGGCCAAGCAGGGGTTCTGGAACTGCCCCTGTGTCCCCATGAGGGAGCGCAAGGCAAGCTTGCTCACCCTGCAAGCATCTTACCAGTGGCACCTGCCCATCTCGAACCACCAGAGCCTGCTGCCTAGGCTGCAATACTTGCGCGCACTTACATCAGCAGGGCCTGCTGTGAGCAAGGCTATGGTTTCAAGTAAAGGAGGGGAGTGTGCGCTTGCCACTCATGATCGGGCAGCCCTGCCTGGCTGCAGCGGCAGCAGCCCTGGCAGCGCTGCATGCCCTTGCCCTGTCCACAAGACTTGCACGTGCTGCGCTTTCAGCCTGCCCTGTCATCATGAGTTCTTCTCTTGAGAACCCCGCATTAGCTTGCATTCTGCCCATCTGCAGGAATGCCATTGCATGCTCTTCCTTACAGAGGACAATGACTTCAGAGGTGACGAGCAGGCAATCACTCTTGATGAAGTCACAGAAGCCACAAAGGGCATGAGCGGAGTGCAGCGTTGAAACCAGCTGCTGATCTGCCAAGCTGCCACAATATTGGCACACACAGTAGTGATATCGTGGCGCCAGCAAGGCATTAGGGGCGACATTCGGCAGCCTGTCATGCATTTGCAGCAAATTTGGCAGATGAACAGACTGTGAGATGAAGTGAGGCAGTGCTAGCTATCATGCATTTAGGGAACAAATGTGTCACAACGCTCAAGATGTGCCCTATGCCCTTTTATCACTGCTTGACTCGGACGATGACAGAGGGACCTCTAGGAGCTCTCCCTGGCGATTTGCAAGTAGCTTTGTGCCATATGATGGGTCGGCAGCCTGCGGGCGCAGGCTTATGTCAGTGCATTCAACATACCTGACCTTGAATGGCTGCACAGGGTATACACAGCACCAACACACCTGCAAAGCTTTTGTGGTGGCCACTGCTCTACGCGCGGCTGCAGCCACTGCCCTGTCAGCTTCCAGCACAGCTGCACTTGTGGCGTCATCTGCACATGGCAGGGTCACGTGTCGGACTAAGCCTGAGGCAGGAAAACTTGTGGTGTGGAGCGCAGGCAGGACTAGTTGTTGCGCTGAGCGCACAGCAGCAAGGCCTGTCAAGGAACTTGGTGTGCATGCTCATCCTGCGCAACCCAGACAGCTGTGATCACCCCACCTGTACTGTCAAGGAGGCGCATCGTGTTTGTGATGGCTCTGTCCAGTTCTGCCATGGCCTGCTCTGCAGCTTGGGCTACGATCTGCACCTCACTCAGGGGCTGGCCCTCCTCAAAATTGAGTGCCTGCATCACACTCCAGAGGTTTGGCTCAGCAAAGGCGACATTGTCCTGGCCCACCCCTCCTGATTGGCAGCACCGCAGCTCAGGAAGGTAGCAAGCTGCCCTGCATGGCTGCATGGGTAAGATGCAAGATCGGTCCTTTGCACACGAGCTGACCCAGTCGGGCCTGCTGCTCACCTGTGGCATGTGCGTGGCCGGCGCAAGTTCCTCTGACAGGCCGCTGCCCGGGCGCATGAACTCCAGGACGCCCTCTGCCTGCAGAGGGCAGTGCCCACCTGCTACAGCACAGCCTCCCCAGGCGACAGGCTCCACACAGCAGTTACAATTAGGTGCGTGCTTGGCATGGACTGCAGGGCTCCCTCTGTGTGCAGACTGCAGCGCCCTGCCTGTGCTTCACAGCCCTCTCCGGTGGCAGGATTCAAGGAAAGGCCAGGGCTGCTGTGGGGCATGGCCGCAGAGCTCAAAGAGGTCTTCTGCGTGACACTATGGTGTTTTGCATTATGTAACAGCCCATTCAGGTGACAGGCTCCATGGCTACAGGTCTTGACTTGAACTGGTGCGCCTGATCACATTGCAATGCATTGCACAGCCTCAGGGCTGCGGTCTACTTCAGCTCGAAACCACATTTGATGCAAATGTTTGGCATCAAAAGACCCCCCGCCAGCTCAAGGATGAGACACTCATGACCTGTCGTCCAGCAGCAGCCACCACCTCGGTTTCTGGAAGTGAACGCAAATAGTAGCATGCAAGCTTGACTTCGTCCCTAAGCGACTTTATCTCAGCAGGCCAGGGTGCCAGGCACAAGCTGTGGGGTGGCTTGCGACATCTGCTGGTGACCTGCTGAGCCCACACCACTGGCACATGCCTGGACAGAATGGACCTGTGCAGCAGAACGCAGAGCGCGCACTGTTCCCAACATGCAAGTCAGACCGAGGGGGAAAGGTCGGCCTGTGCCAGGCTGCGGCACCAACTCACACATCCCTGCATATTCAGCTGTGCCATGCTGCTGGGTCTGCTCGCACATCCCCAGCACACGTCTGCTGCTCACCCATCAATGCCAGCCTGGGGCAGAGAATGACACTGCCAAGGGAGCTTCTGCCTCACCTAAGTACTACAGCCTGTCAGCCCCCACATGTTGCCCACTGCCACTGCTGGGCCATGCCCACATGCGTATCCCTGGCAGAGCCCACCTAAACATGTCTGCCTACTGCCCTGTTGTGGAGCCCCGCCCTGGTGCACACCTCGCGAGGAGGCCTCCCAGGGGTGGTCGACACTCACCTGCTCATAACATCCTGAACTTGCAAAGCCTGCCTGTTGTCCTGCTGGTGAGCCCCACACACCTGCACATCCCTGGATGAGCCGTCCCAGGCGTCGCTGATGCTGACCCGCTCCGGCACCACCTCTTCCTCTTCTGAGAGGGGGATACGGACGTAGCAGTTGTCCCCAGGCTTCCAGGCCACCACTGTGCCATCGCTCTCCCTGACAACATACTTGTACTCCAGGTGGGTGCCGCTGTGGCTGCAGGCAGCCAACAGGGTCTTGCACAGTGACACAGGCTTGCACTTGGTGTGGCTGCAGGCAGCATGAAGGTCAGGACATGCTTACTGTCTGTCAGCCTGCCGTCAGCCTGGACAATTCCTGGGAATCCGGGATTGCACCTTACCAGAAAGAGCCAATGCAGGTCTGAAGGAGTGCTGCAGGCCGCATGCTGAGGCGTCCCCAAAAACGGCCCTCAAGTGGCTGCGCAGGTGCAGCTTGACCTGCCCAAATCCCAGATGCCAGTCGGCTGCCAGGTCGTGCACGTCAGCAGGGCTTCGTCAAAGGCCTGCTGCAGGGCTCTCACTTGACCAGGCATCCAGTTCAAGCAGGCAGTTGAACTCAGTCGCCTGGGAGGATGTGTCATACAGGACAATCCTCCAAGGGGAACACCCAGTGTGAGCATCACATGGTGAGAAGGCTCCGGGTCTGCCTGCCGGGCGCCAGAAGCATTGTGCAACGCTACCAAGCGGGCAACAAGCCTGTGTGAGCAGGCAGCTTTCTCACTTGGCTGGAAGCTCTAGGTCCGCCTGCCAGACATCGCCATCTGACCAGTTCATGGGCACCCCTTGGTGAACATCCCATTTGCCCAGGCGATCCTCTGAGCCAACCACCATGATCTGCTGCCCAAAATTGCAGTGATACGGCAACTTTAAGGAAAGGCGAACGGTAGCTGCATGGGATCACGAAAGTTGCCAGCTGCAGGCAGTCCCACTCCAGAACTCTGCATGCTCAGCTGCACAAAGCAGAGTGCTGCCCGTGAAAACAGAGTATCACCTGTGGCCTCAGCAGATGCTGCTTGACACACCCAATTGCGCGGCTGCATGTGGGGAGGAGAAATCTGTCAGCAGCCATGCAGCAAACATGTGTTTGGGCCTCTGGTCCAGCGTGCACAGCCCCACCGGCAACCTGCATCTGCATGAGGGCACAGGAAGACTATGCACTTGCAGATGTCTATGCTGCTGAAGCATGCTGGTCAATGCTCTGATCTGAGTCGGCAGCTGTGGCTGCGCCAAGGGCCAGCGTGTGAGGCTATTCTTTACGAGGTTGGCAGAAATCAAGAAATCAAGAAAGTGTTTCATGGCAGGGCCTGTCAACACCACGGACGAGGCCGCCCCAAGGAGAAGCAAGTGGCCTGTTGTTCTTTGAGGAGGCAGCAACTACCTGCATGACAGTTGAAAGCATTCATGAACTTGTGCAGGACCACGGCTGACGTTCTCAGATGACCTGGAAGTAGAGCTGAACTCGGAGAAGGATCTGCACTCACAGGAGCACTTAGGAACAGCAATCACAGCCAACTTTGGTGTGCAGCGCTTGATTGGCTCTGCTGTGCTGTGCATTGTTTTGATGGACCTGTGGTGTTCTGCAGGACTTCTCAAGCATGGCTGCATCTACAGCATGGCGGTCGCAGGACTACAGTCATCAGCCACAAAAGTCCTCTCTGACCCTGAGCACTCGAGCATTGCTGTATCCTGCAACAACCAGGACCCAGCTCTCATTGTCACACTGGTAGCTGACCAGCAAGGGCCCATCAGCTGCACCTTCCTGGTTTCTGTCAGGGAACGGAATGAGGAATCAACACAGGTTGGTGCGTCCCCTTTATTGTCACATTGAACAGATGCCGTGATGTCGATGCCAGTCTGTAATCAATGTAACCCATGATGCAGGTGCAGGTGCAGGTTGAGGTCACGGCTAATGTTATGGCAAAGGTCAGCACCCAAGAAGAATGAGTGGTGACGGCAATGCATTCTCAGACAGTAAGATGCTGGCACGCTACTTACAGGGTCAAGGCAAACCCCATCTACGGCCAAGTGTTCATCAGATGGGCTTTGTAGAAGAGCAGGACTGGGATGACAGTGGTTGAAGGGCAGCCATGACCTGCCGCATTGCGCTGAAGAGGCAGCATACAACAGGCCAAGTCCACAGCAGGCAGTCACTGGCAAGGCAGTGGGCAGATTGTCAGAGAATCATCTGCTCCTGTAGGGCGCCACTTTCATCAGCTGCCATCAGCTACAGGCTGCCGAGAAGCTTGCATGCGGCCACCAGCCTGGGACATCAGCTTCCTACGCTTTGCTTTGGCACGAGCCATGCGTGCCCTGACCTGTCTGGCAAGGTCTTCATCATCTATGCTTGGCATGATGTCTTCCTGCATGACTGACAAAGAGACGTAAGGCCAAGATGCTTGGCGTGCGATCTCTGAGCTGGCATTGTGCCAGCTCAGCCGACATTGCTCAATCAATGACAGATCCATAGAGGGCATCGCATCTGGCATCCATTGCTGCCTGAATCTGCTGCAGAGGGGAAGTCCAAGTACAGGGACACCAGCATCCTGTCCTTGAGGCCTTGTGCCAGCCATTGCAATGTCATACAAGCCGCACCTGGTGTCTGTCACAGGGCTCAAACAGCAGCCCAGCAAGCATGATGCCTGTTTGGTGCTGGTGCGCTGATCGGCCTGTATGGCCCTCGGGTGCTGCTGCTGTAAGTGGGACGCCAGCAGCTGAAATGCCTGCATGGCGTGGCTCCGGGGCTTGGCGTGCATGTGGAGTGCTGACAGCAGGCACTGGCGGCTGCTGGTCAAGTGCCTTCTCAAGCCGTGGTCCAGGGCTCTCTGCAGCAGCCGCGCCTGTGGCTCGGCCCTCTTGCCTGCCAGCAGCATGTGCAGCCTGGGCATCCACTGCTCCAGGCCTCTGGCTGACTGGCCTGGGCTGCTGCACTGCCTGGCGCGCATCATCCAGCAGTGCAGCCAGCTCTGGCCTCTGCCCGGCTGACCTGGGCTGATGTGTCCTGGACGCTGTCTGGCGCTCTGCAATTGGGGCCCCAGCCCCCTCTGGCTCTTCAGGCTGTTGCCCACAGGCCAGCCCAGCAGTCCTTGCAGGTCGCACACTCTGTTTGCCGGCAGCTGCCCTGAGTTCCCTAGCAGCAGCCTGGCCAAGTACCTGCCGCTGCCTGCCAGCAGCGGCGTGGCCGTTCCCTGCTCTCTGCCTCTGGCTGGCTGCCCTGGGCTGCTGTGTCCCGCAAACCGCCGCCTGGTCGGCAGCAGCCTGGGCATTCCTTGCTACCTGCTGCTGCCTGCTGATCCTGGGCTGCTGCATGGGAGGCACTGCCTGCCGTCCAGCAGTGAAAGGCTCAGCTCCATCTGGCAGTCTTCCAGCAGGCCTGGGTCGCTGCGTGTTGTGCACTGCCCGGCGCTCTGCAGTCAAGGGCCCAGCCACCTCCTCCAGCTCTCTGACTAAGTCCTCAGTGGCTCTGGATGGGGAGCGCTGGCGTTTTTGGCGCCGAAACACCTTCACCTGCCCAGGATCGGGCTCTGCCTGCGCCTTGCGCTTACTGCGCCAGGGAACCTGACCCACATCTTCTGCAGCAGTGCCGTGCTCTGCAGCAGGGGCTGCCCTGCTGTGGGGTTTGGTTGCCACTCTGCCTGCATAGGCTGCAGGCCGGGCAGGGGCTTTCACTGGCGCCACAGCAGCCTTGGCAGGGCATACAGGCACCTTGGCTGGGCCAGGGTGCTGCCCGCCGCTCACGCCAGATGCGGCCTGCTGCCTGCCTACTGCAGAGTTTGCCTCCGCACGCATGCTGGGTGCTGCTGTCAATATCCTGCGCTTCTCCTCTGGCCCTGGCACAAAGCGCTCAGGGGGCCGGCGCGTGCGGCGCGTACTGTCCATGCCAGCAGCCAGCTGGCTGCCTCCATCTGCACCCTGGGTGAGAACGTGTGCTGAATGCTTTGATGCCCCAGGCAGCTGCAAGGCTGTGGGTGCAGCTCCCATCCGGGACGCTATTTGGCGCCCAGGGTGAGGTCTGGCCTGCGCTGCGGGGGCTGCTGGGTCCTGCACCCTCTCCCTGCCTGCAGATGCAGCAGCTGGATCTGGCTGGCTGTGCTTGGATGCTGTCTGCGCAGCTGCTGGCGCCTGCCTGCCCCGCCTGCCATCATGCATTGTGCTCCGCAGGGCAGGCATCACATTCTGCCTGCTGGCATTCTGGCGCCTCCCAGGTGATGACCTGATGGGCCTGCCTGTGCCGCCAGCATCCTCAGCCTGCCAGACAGAGGACAGGTCAAAGGTGCATTGAAGCTTCATGCTGATGTGCTGGCTTATCGCTACCGAGGGAGCACCTCACTGCAGAATGCAGCTTGCACTGCAGGTCATATAGGGCAGCTCAAAGGGCAACCAGGGCGCACAAGACTGGCAAGCAGCATGGAAGGTTCATCTGCTGGGCAGGCAGCCCTCTGCACTTTGGAACTGCACTGGTTGGCCGTCGGCCAAGATATCTGCTGAAAGTTCGGGCAGATGTAATGCACATACATCACCAGGGAGGCTGTGCATGGCCACCTAAGTTTTGAGCAAGGAGGTCGCCAAAATTGCTACAGCGTATGCATGGTCTTTACCCGCAGTGCAAGGCTGTCTACAATGGCTGCATCCATCCCCACAAAGGCTTGCACAGCAGCCCGTGACTGCTGCTCTACACCGCGCTGCTGCTCCACAGCGCGGGTTAGCTTGGCCAGGGCCCGCCTCTGCAGCCAAGTGTGCTTGGCACTGCACTGCACTGCTGCTTGAGCGACGCTGCTGTGCTGGCCCGCTGGTGGCCAGGAGCCATGCTGGTGCCCTGGCTCCTGAATGCCGCTGGCTGCAGGCACTTGCTGGTGCGCTGATTTCTGGGTTGTGCTGGCTTGCTGGCCATCTGCCAGCTGTTGACTGTGCTGAGCAGTAGGCTCAGACTGGTGCCCTGTCCCCCTCTCGACACTGACTTCCCGGCCATCTGCCAACTTTGGGCCATGCTGGGCTGAATGCAAAGGCTGGTGGTGTTCAGGCGGCTCTGCGGTGCTGCACGCTGCAGCTGGTGCCTTTGCATGCTGCTGAGGGTCCCTCAGAGAGGGCTCCACCTGCGGCTGCAGTGCCTTGTGGATCTGCCTGCTGTGCGTGACCCCCTTCCCTGCAGGGCATTGCACTGCATGGCTCTGGCTCAGTTGTCACGACATGCTGCCGACAGATTGAAAAGTGTGCATCAGGCTGCAGCATCATGATGTGTGCAGCCTGCTTTGTTCTGGACCATCTGCTACCTGCTTGCTGAACCATCTCTGGTGGATGGATGCAGCCAAAAAACAGCAGGGGCTGGATAACATCCAAACTGTATGCTCTCTGAAGGCAGCTGCTGCAGCATCTGCCCTGCCTGGGGCTTGTGCTCACCATGAATGGCATTGTTCGGTTGGGGAGACTGCTCCAGGGCTGGCCTCTGCTGCGCCTGCGCTTTGAGGGCAGCCAGCACCTGGCTCAGCCCCTGCTGCAGGCTGTCATGCGCCCTGCCCTGCTGCTGTGCCAGCTCGCAGACCTGCCCCAGCTGCCGGCCCTGTGTCTCCAGCAGAGCCTCAATGCGCCCTGTGACGTCCTGACCCAGCTGCTGGTGCGCCTCCCTGTGATGCTGCGCAGCAGTGGCTAGCTGCTCTGACAGGGCAGCCTGCATCACCTCGCACTTGAGCTGCAGGGCACTGCCAGCCTGCTCGGCAGCTGCGGTGGCAGCAGCCTGCACAGCTGCCTGAATGAATGAGTTTGTCGTGGCCTGCAGGCCTTCATCCATCAGCGTGGGGCTGGTGCCAACTGCCACACTGCGCGTGTCTGGGGCTGCCACCCTGCCACAGGTTGCTCCAGCGCTGGCCCGCATGGTCAGCGCAGCTGCAGCAATGGCTGGGGACATCTTGCGCAGCACTTTAGCGGCAGCAGCTGCAGCCATCACCTGCATCATTGATCAGGTGTCAGCTGCAGCAGGTCTGGTCTATCTCTCACACAGCTCGATGGTCAGGTCAGAGTATGCATGCTGCCTCAGCACCAGCTTTGTCACCAGACTTTGGCGAGGGTGTCTGCTTGGCCACAGCATCTCTAGGTAGCCCAACATAGCCACCTCATGCTAGGCAAATGCGGCAGGTGGCCCTCCCACGTGCTCTGGCACCCTGATTACTCTCAAAGAGGTGTTGGCAACCTAGCAGACTGCTTGGTGCAAGGGGAAGGGTCTGCAACAGATGCCTCACTTCTCTGGACCCGCCTTGCTCTTGCTTGGCCAAGATTATGCAGATACCTAGCCCAGTCCGCAAATGGGCACCGCGCCTGCATGAGCGCCCCGCTTGTGTCAGGCCTGTCAGGCCAGGTTCAAGCCAGCCCCTTGATGCAAGCTGCAGTGAGTCAGAGATGTGAGTCCATCGAACCTGCTCTGACGCCCTGCTCCTGGAGGTCACTGGTGATGCTGTGCCTAGGGCAACTTGCCTCCTCCCCTGAGAGCCAGCAGCAGGGACTGCTGACACGGCTGCCGCAGCAAGCCCATGGGCCCCTGCTTCAACACCTGAGGGCCCTTGTAGCCTGCGGCCTGCATCAGCTGTGCCGGCCAAGGACTGTGAGGGTCTGTTGAAGCTCAGGGTCTCTACTGGGGACAGTGGAGGGACATTGGACCTCCATGATTGCTGAAGAGGGTCTCCGTGTGTCTCAGAGCTGGGCAGCGCAAGGGTCCTGCCCACTGCGGGCCTGGCTGCAGGCATGCTCTGGGACACAGTGTTGATCTCATCGGTCTGAGAGGCCTGGGGGTGCAGCTGCATCAGGCTGCTGGCTGGCAGGTATTCGCCGGGCTGATGATGTTGGTGGGGCAGCTGGTGGGGACCCCGCGCAGAGCTCTGGCTGGCAGGGCACTCCTGGGGCATCTCCTGAGGCGGCAGTGTGGAGTGTGACTGCAGAGCAGATGTCCCTGATGTGCTCGCTGTCTGCTGTTGGTGATTCAAGGCACTTCTCATGGCATGTGGCAAAGGGAGCAACAGAGGCAAGGCACCCAGCACGTGCACTGGGTGGACAGGGAGGTGGCCATGGCTTGTGCAACTTGCCTGCTGCTGCCTGAAGACCTGATGTGGCCACAGAGCTGGCTGCTGGCCTGGGCTGCGGGCCTGCTGCTGGGCCAGCTCAGGCCCAGCAGCACTCAGCTGACCATCTGTGAAGGCCTCTGGCTGCTGCAGGGGCTGGTGCCGGCCCGGCCTGTGCGCATCCTGGCCTGCAGGGGCCCTTCTGTACTGCCAGTGCATACCAGACCTGGCTGCAGGCATGGGGAAACCCTCGAGCTCGCCCTGACAGCCTGGCCCTGGCAGCTGGGCAGCCTGGCACGCTGCAGCAGGCCCAGTGTGACTAAGCTGCTGATCCTGTCTGGCCCCTGCCTGCAGGTTGGCCTGGCCGGTCACAGGCAGGCCAAGCCTGCTGTGGCCAGGGCTAGGTCGTAGCGGCAGCTGCCCCCTGTGCATGGGCTGTGTGACTGAGGGGGCCGCATGCTGGGGTTGCTGCTGCACCTTCCAGGTCTGCCTGCGCCAAATTTCACTGGCGTGCAGGTTGCCTGGCGGCCCTTGGTAGGCAGCCTCCTGCTGTTGGGACTGGCTGCGCACCAAATTCAGACCACCATGCGCCCTGCAATCATTGTGCACAACTAGAAACGTTTTGGCGCAAGATAGCCTGTACACGCAAACAATGGTGGCAGGCATGGCAGATCGAGCACACCGTAGCTCCCTTCGTGTTTCCCGGCCTCCGATGAGCATGCTAGCGTGCGGTGCGTCTCTGGCGCCAAATTTCCGTGACCTAGCTAAGGCTAACGACAATCAGTGTCGAGGCCATCTTCGCTTGATCAGCAATATCTGTTTGAGATTCTGGGGCCAGGGGGTGTGGACACCAAAGGTTGTCAGTCCAGGGTCAGTATTCAGAACAATGCTGACTGCTGTGAACACACAGATTATTGGCTGCATCTTTGTGAGTTGGGAACTGGCACTACCTGACAGGGACCCCGACAATTGGGGCTGCTGATTTGTTTGCTCTGGAGGTGTGCTGTGCAGGCTAACGACCATCCCTGGACACTCTTCTGATCTCCCCTGGTCGTCTGAATGGCAGAATAGAGAAAGCATTGTGGAGCAAGCCTGTGGGCGTCTCAGGCGCGCTGACATCATCTTCATTGCCATCAGCAGCCTGCAGGTAGAGGACACGAGCTTTTCAAGCGCCGTACCAGCTCATGCAACAAAAGGCACGACACAAACTAAATATCTGTGCTGCATGTCGCCATGGCAGGTTCAGCAGGACTGCTGGCTCACACAGACTGCCAGACCACCACCTGCCTCAAAGTCCCAGATGCACATGCAGTTTGATGCCAGGTAACGACTAATGCAGACAGCCCCATGCATCCACCTGCTGCGCTGCAGGAGGTGCAGCCGCCTCCTTGGTGCTCCTGTTATAGACCCCGTTGGCCCACCACGTCCACGGTGCTCTGCTGCTGCTGTCCCTAGTATCCGTGCCCACATTGTTGGGCGGCAGGTGCACCGCAGCAGCTCCAGGGCGGAGGCCCAGCCTGGGAGACCCCCCCTCATCAGCTGCATGGCTTGCACCAGGTGAGGGGGACCTGCCAGCATGTGCCTGCCTCACAGCCTCTGCTGCAGGTGATGCCTGGGGGCTTGAACCCTGTGTCACTGAGGTTCTGATGCTGGGAAGGGCAGGCCTGTCCTGCATAGGCGTGTCATGGCTGCCCTGCTCGTGAAACAGCTCGTTCTGCCTTAGTGCCCGCTCAGCCTCAGATGGGGAGCGGAGGGCAGTAGCTGCGTACGCCGTCAAGGGGGGTGTCGAGCTGAAAAGAGGGTTGTCAGCCGGGCCGCCAAAGTCTGGTGCAGATGCCAAATCCACATGCTCCTGCACAAAGGCATTTAGCAACTCAGGCTATGTGCCACGTCAAGAGCATGGGCGTGCTGAAAACGCTTTGTTGTGCAGACTAAAGGGACCGTCTGCCCTCAGCCAGAGCAGCTGGCATGAGGCATCCCATGCCTAGAGCAGCTTTGCTGTTCACTTTGAATGCAGTGGCTGCTCCTGGCAAGGCCGGAGCATATGGGATGTACAGTTACCCGCGTGGAGCAGCTTTGCAGTGTGCACTGAGGGCAGTGCCTGCACCTGGAAGCTTTCCCGCAGGCCGCCCAACCGCAGCGATGACGTCTCAGCCCCACGGCTGGGCGTCTGGACCGACAGAGGTTCCTGACCCGCTGCCTCCTGTGTAGGGACCTGCCCAAAGCTGTGGCTGCTGCCAGCTTTCATGCTCCCAGAGCTCAGCTGGTGCTACAGCAAAGGGGCACATTGGGTCACATTGCTGGCCAATGTGCTGGCATGTTGGCAGGCCCTGCCGCAGCAAGATGGCTGTCATAGGCTATGAGGGTGCCAGCAAGATCTTTGCAGGTAAGGGCCTCATGAAGACAGCTGTGCAGCAGCAGATCATCCTGGATGTAGTGGTGCGGCAGTTATCCTCAGGGACACATGCATTACCTGGCTCACCCTCTGCAGCTCATCAGCAGGGCTCTGCCAACCAGCTGTGTCCCTGACTCAGGCTAAGGCAAGCATCAGTTGCCTAACTCACCCTTCCCAATGTCCTTTGCAGCTCATCGCCCTCCAGGATTTGGGACAGCTGCGCTGCCAGCGGGGCCTGCAGGGGATGGTTGATGTCCCCACTTTCAGACGGCCTCATGCTGCTGAGCTGGGAGTCACCGCCAAAGTCTGAGGGCCTCCTGGAGCCACCGACCTGCTGCTGCTGCAGCCAGTGCAAGCACAGCTGCATGTAAGCACCTGGGCTTGCACATGCTCTCAGCACTCAATAACTGGCCATGACCAGCACGCAACGCGATCTGGCAGTAGTGATGCTGGAGAGAGGGGCACGCCTGGTCAGGAGGCCCACAGCAATGGTGCTCTGAAGAGTTCTGTCAGGCAGCCATGACACCTGGTGCAATGCATGTCACGCGCCTACACCGGCAGGGTGGCTGCATGCGAGCAGCAAGGGCATTTGGTGCACTGCACTCCTCAGACCTGCAGGGCCAGGAAGAGGGCATGCATCTCCTGCAGCTGGCTCCGCAGCAGGTCCACCTCTGACTTGAGGGCACCGGATGCCGCCTGCAGACAGGGCACCACGGGTGATCTGTGTGGGACACCATCTTTTGGGAGGTGTGCACTCATCAAAAGTGCTGCAGCAGTGTAATGCACTTCATGCATGCCTGGCTGACTGTGATGCCAGTGCTGACATCCAGGGGCTTTTAGGCCTCCCACCTGCTGCTCTGCGTGCGTGGGAATCTTCTGCTGCTTCCATTCCTGAGGGCAAAAGCCTACTCATGTGCTGCTAAACTGCGACCAGGTCCTTGCGCACAAAGCCTCACCTCAAAGGACGCATGACAGACTTGCAGCTCTCATGCCAAATGCAACACACAGTTGCTTGCACCCTCCTTGCAGCCTAGCTGTACACAGCTCCCTGCGCACAAATTTTACAGACACTTACCACACACTCAACAGAAAGCTAAAGCGCTCAAAAGGACAGTCTGCTGAGAGCAACTTATCAGCTTTTGCTTTGCTGCCATCTTTGTGCTTACTGTTGCGCCACAGACAGCAGTGCATCACTCATCTGCTGCTTGGCTGCCACCAGTAGTTCTTACGAGCTCAGTGAGACAGGCAGCAAGGCAACCCGAGGAGCCTCTCCCCACCTGATTGCCGTATCTCCTGTACTGCAGACACGCACAAGCATGCACATGACAGACAGTCAGGCCCCCACAGGGGAAGCCCTTCACCTGCTGCTTGGCTGCCACCAGCTCCTCACGAATACAGGCCAGGTCCTCCCGCAGCTCTCGTGCCTCCCTGGCAGAGGCAGCAGCCTGACTGGCTGCCTGCACACTGGCAGCTCGGAGCTCATCTGCCTCACATGCAGAGGCGGCTGCATGAGCCTCTGCCTGCATCCTGCTATCCCGCAGCTCTGTTGCTTCGCGAGCCAAGGCGGCAGCACGAGACTCTGCCTGGGTCCTGCTGTCTCTGAGGCCAGCAAGCCGCTCCTCAGCCTGCTGCAGTTGCGGCCTGAGACCAGCAGTCTCAGCGGCTTGAGAGGCCTGGTGCCCAGGCCCCAACTCCTCAGCCAGCTGCTGCTTGAAACCTGCGACCTCTGCAGCATGGGCAGCCTGGTGTTCAGCCATTTGCCCCTCAGCCTGCTGCAGCTGCTGGCGTCTGACGGCAGCTAGCTCAGCGGCATGGGCAGCCCGGCACTCAGCCAGCTGCCCCTCACCCTGCTTCAGCCGCTGCTCGACCCGCGCAATCTCTGCATCATGTGAGGCCTGGCTCTCAGCCATCTGCACCTTGGCGTGCTGCAGCTGCTCTCTGAGACCAGCAGCCTCAGCAGATAACTCCAGCTGACGCTGCTGAGCAGCCGCTGCAGCGTCGTCTGCCGCTGCAGCTTGCTGAGCGATCCTCAATTCCGTCCCATGCAGCTGTTGCTGTAGGGCCGCCCTGTCAGCCTGCAGACTGGACAGCTGATGCCGAGCCCGCTGACTGACATCCTGGGCTTCAGCAAGCTGCCGCTGCAGAGCCCCAGCCTGCTCCAGCAGGCTAGCCCGGCTGGCCTGCGCTGCCTGCAGAGCGCTAGCCTGCACACCAGTGGCCTCATGCCTTTTGTTGGGCAGAAGAGGGTTTTGCTGATCAGGCCTGGCAATCAGAGGCTCATTTCTGTCCCCTCGAGGATACACAAGGGTGTGTATCATACCGGGCACCCAAATGCGTCGTGCTAATGGACAGGGTGCTTGATGGATCAATCAGAGCATCATTACAGTACTCAAGCTGCTGCTGAGAATTATGGCAGCAGCTGTGTGCTGCCTTCTCAAGGTTTTGGAGACACAACACTCACCTCTCTGCCAAGCTGTGCCTGCAGTGCCTCTCTGCTTTGCCTCAGCTCTGTCTCGCCAGCTGCTCTGGCAGACTCAGCCTCAGCAACCTTCTTTTGCTGCTGCTGGGCAGCATGCTGCGCCTGATCCAGCTCTTGTGCCAAATGCGCGACCTGCTGCTGATAGGCAGCACCCTCTGAGCTGGCTGTGTCACGCTGTTGCTGCAGCTCCTGCTCCAGCAGGGCAGCCTGCTGCTGCAGTGCATCGGCATTGCCATCAGCCTGCTCAGCAGCCACGCTCCTGTCAGCCAGCAGGCCCTCCAGGTCAGCGATGCGGGCCCTAAGGTCAGCAGCAGTCGTCTCTGCCTGTCTCTGCTGCTGCTGCAGCAAAGTGGCGCTGCCCTCAGCCTGCGCAGCAGCTGCGCTGCGGCTGTAAGCCAGCTGACCCTCCAGATCTGCAATGCGTCCATGTACCTCAGCAGCAGCGGCCTCTGCCTGAGCCTGCTGCTGCTGGGCATGAGCCTGAGCGCTCTGCAGACCTTCTGCCAATCTGCCAACCCTCTGCTGCAGAGCGGCTGCCTCGGCCACTGCACTCTCCTCACGCTGCCGCACTGCAGTTGTCTCATGTGCCAGTGCGGCCACCTTGCGCCGTAGGTCAGCAGCGGTAGCGTTTGCCTGGTCCTGCTGCTGCTGGGCGTCCCTCTGGGAGCGCCTAAGAGCGTCCCGCAGCTTGCTGACTGCTGAGCTCAGCTCTACAGCTCGAGTCTCCTCAGCCTGCAGTCGTCCCTCTGCAGCAGCCTTTGCTGAGGACAGGTCTGCACTGCGCCTGTTCAGCTCCTGCCGCTGCTGTGTGGCAGACTGAAGGTCTGCCTCCAAAGCAGCAGCCAACCGCTCTGCCGCGCCCTGGGCCTGCTCAGCCTGGCTCACACGTGACTCCAGCACCTGCTGCTGCTGCCTGGCAGCTTCAAGCTCGCCCTGCAGCGCCAACACCCTGCCCTCAGCTGTCTCCTGGCCACTTTCAGCCTGAGCCAGCTGCTGTTGCAGCTTACGCTCATCTGCGCGTGCAGCTTCGAACTTGCTTTCGAGCCGTGTGGCCAGCCCCTCAGCTGACTGCTGGCTACAGCGAGTCTCACCCAGCTGCTCGTGCAGTTGCTGCTCAAGGGCCCTGGCAGCCTCCAGCTCTTCACTCAATGTGGCAGCTGTGCCCTTAGTGCGTGCCTGCAGCTCCTGAGTGCGAACTAGCTGCTGCCCCAGCTCCTGCTGCTGCTGGCAGGCGGCAGCAAGCTCTCTCTGCATTTCGGCCACTCTCTCATCTGCTGCTGAGCGCTGGGCCTCAGCTTGAGTCAGCAGGAGCTGCTGCTCCTGCTGCTGGCTTTGGGCCAGTTCCAAGTCTTGGCGCAGCCAACTGTGCTGCTGCTGCACTTCAGTCACCGCGTGGCGTGCGGCGTCCAGCTCAGCAAGAGTGGCCCCCAGCAAGGCCTCTTGTGCGTCAAACTCAGTCCGGAGTGCAGCTGCCGATGCCTGGAGCGTGCGCTGGTCCATACGCGCAGAGCCCAGCTGCTCTTGCAGCGACCCCACACTGCTGGCTGCAGCTTTGTGCGCAGCCTGCGACGCCCATAACTGTCCCTCGAGTGCCAAGCGCTGCTGCTCTAGCTCAGCCATCCTCTGCTCTGCACTGCCACAGCTGGCGTGTGCAGACTGTGCAGCTGCCAACTGTCCCTCTAAATCAGCCTGCCGGCGCTGAAGCTCAATGAGACGCTCAGCAGCAGTGCGCTCTGCAGCCACAGCCGCCTGAAGGGCTTCAGCCAGCAGCCTCTGAGACTCACTGAGACGCTTATGAGCAGCCACAGCCGCCTGTTTGGCTTCTGCCACCTGCTCCTCCAAGGTATCCTGCTTGCACAGAGCCTCCTGGAGACGGCCAGCAGCACTGTGCTCTGCAGTTGAAGTTGCTAGCTGTGCTGCCGCCAACTGCTCCTTCAACACAGCATGCTGGCGCTGGGCCTCACTGAGGCGCTGACCTCCAGTTTCCTCAGAAGTTACAGTTGCCTGCCGGGCTGCTGCCAGCTGGCTCTCAGCCCGCCTGACCTGCTCAGCAGCGTCAGCCTGGGCCTGCTGGAGCGAGCCCTGAAGACCCCGCACCTGGCCTTGCAGGCTGGCTTCCTGCTGCTGGGCAGACTCGGCAGCCTCAGCAGCAGCAGCTTGCACCTGTGCCAACTGTCGTTGCAGGCGCTCCTGTGAGCCCTCCAGGTCCCGCACCTGGCCTTGCAGGCTGGCTTCCTGCTGCTGGGCCGACTCAGCAGCCTCGGCAGCAGCAGCCTGCACCT
>JAAMXJ010000845.1:0-15107 GCA_019693375.1 Asterochloris erici | reverse complement strand
TTTGCATCAACTTGTTGCTACTGCGTGCTTTGCTCTTCAGGATGCACGGTCACGGTCAACAAGTTGGGAATGACAACCTTGGCTCTTCAGGATGCACGTTTCCTACTTGATGCGCAGCACGTGAAACCTTTTTTTGGTCAGGATGGGCGGTCACGCAATAAATTTGCACGTGCAGCAAAAAAAAGCAAGGATGATCGCAAGTAAACATATAGTTGATGCAGAGCACATACTTTCTGTGTTAAAAAACAAAAACTTATTAAATACCTTATGCCTCTTTCTTACCATTGTTTAGCTCTCACTGTAGTAATTTCTCTTTTCTACATCCAGTACCTTACACATTTTGTGTATTTCTACCCCACATTCTTTCTAATTGGTGTGATTTATTTTACATACTTGCAAGCTTTCTACCTTCCTGACCACAGTAGCAATCAAACAAGATTTGTATATTATCTTAACCTTTGTTTGCTAACCCTTTCCAGTATTGGGTTTTGCATGTCTTTGATTTATCCTTTTTGAGAAGAGTTTGTTTAACAACTTGTTGTTTGCACCCGTACCAAGTGATGGTACAAGTAATAATTGGTGACCGGTCCTTGCTTTTTGCTGTGCATCACGTGCGTTGCTTGAGCACAGGGTGCAAATTTATTACTTGGCACGTAAAACAAGTTGCTTGGCACTTTTTCTTGTTGGTACTGCTTTGCTACCTGCAAAAGAATTGTTGGTACTGAAACCTTGTTGCGTGGTACGCTTATTGGTGACCGTGACCCGTCCTTGCTTTTTGCTGTGCATCACGTGCTGTGCATGCAAATTTATTGCTTTGCACGTAAAACAAGTTGTTTGGCACGGTCACGTACCACAGCAAGGAGCAAAGGATGGGCGGTGTGCTTGGTGCAAAGCAACCACGTGCTTTGCATCACGTGGTGCGTCCTGTGCTACGCGTGCGTAGCAAAGGATGCACGGTCACCAAGGAGGCAACACAAGCAACAAGTTGGTACGCCTTTAATCTCTCTAAAGATTTTAATCTTTTCAGAACAGTTGCAACTTTATTAATGAAAAAAGAAAGACCCATATGAACACAATTCACCTTTCAGTTTTTTACCTTTTTACCTTTTTCCTGTTTGTAATCTTTTGTTATCTGCTCTATCTACGAATTTTTGTATTGGCCAGGTACATCGACTTTATAACAAAGGTCAACATCAACCTCGCCACTTACCTGATTGTGGTCTATTTTGTAGCTTTATTTTCTTCTTTGCTAATCAGTGTGTTCTTTTATGGTGCATCTTTAGCTGGCGAGTTGATTGGATCGTGTGCTTCCAGCGGAGTCAACTTGGAAGAATTAAAGCCCACTCATGAGATCGTGTACTCTCCTGGTACTGGCGAATGGGTGGTCCTCGACAAAAAGACAGGTACTCCAATTTTAAGTCAAGTACAATCGCAAGACAAAGTTAACACTTTGATTGAGACGGCCAAAGGGCAAACACCTGATTCTATAGGAAATCCAGAGTTGAATTCACCAGCAGAGAGTGAAGAGAGAAGAAACTCGTTTATTGGCCAATTGGGCCACATTTTCTTCAAAAAATTACCGCAATCTTCCCAAGAGCAAGCCGCTTTGGGGTCAGGCACTCTTATGAAAACAGTTGCCGAGAAAACAGGTATGGACCCCGGAAACGAGAAGACAGTTTTAATGGGTATAGATCACTTCTCTAATCTTAAAAAAGTACGGATAGGTACGGAATTGGGACTCCCCGTTTCTGAGTTGCAAAAGGGTGGAATCGATGTGGGGTATGTCACTTTCACGTGTGTCGGGGAGGATGGGTCACTAAAAAAGTTTGATTGCACCAATAAAGTAAAAGTCTTTGAAGACATGCTGAGATACTATCGTACAGCAAATGGCCACTCTAAATTAAACCCCGTGCAAGAACAAATACTTTTTAAATGGGGGAAAACCTTAGGTTACAATAAGGTACTTTGCATACCGCATGACGATATAACCCCTCTCCCTGCGGCCGGCAAGGCCTACCCTGATCTTCAGCCACCCTCGCCAAGTGGCAGCACCTTTGACAACTTCAACAACTAACCCTCTGTTTCTCTTTCGCTTGTCTTTAGTTGGCACCAATCCCAATTCTCTTGTTTGTGCATCCTGATGCGTAGCACAGGACGCATGTGCTGCGCATGCAAAGCACTTGCTTCGCACATGCGTCCTGTGCTACGCATCAGGATGCACAAACAAGAGAATTCGCACTTGGGTCACCGTCACGTAAGGGCGCAAGAAGGCAACAAAAGGAATGCAAACAAACATCTTTTATGTAAAAGATGAAAGATGTGCTTTTGTTAAAACAAGATAAGGTCACGTGGCATTTAAAAAATGGAGGTTTCAACCTTTACCAACAATGGATACGTGCTGTGTTGCCTTTGCTACTTGCTGTGCATGTACAGCAAGTAAACGTGAGCAACAAGTTGCTGATCTTGCTTTGCACGAAGACCGTGACCGTGCTTTGCATCAACTTGTTGCTACTGCGTGCTTTGCTCTTCAGGATGCACGGTCACGGTCAACAAGTTGACCCGCAGCACGTGACAACCTTTTTTCGGTCAGGATGGGCGGTCACCGTCACGGGTCACGTACCTATGCACAGGGTACAACAGATTGCTTTTATTGCGTGCAAAGCAATTATTGCTCTTGTACCACAACCTTTCACCATCTGCAAGTAGAAAGTTTAGATCTTTTTCTTGTACATTTCCAGAGTATGGGTAGTATATTGTTTAAAATATACTCTTTTCCACCTTGGATCAAATTTACCCTTGAAGGTACTTTTTTTGCTATTACTGCAATCAAAACCCAATTCGATTTGTTTATTTAACACCATTAAAATGAGTTTTCATACCATACTTTTTCTTGATAAAACTGAAAATAAGAGAAAACTAATCTTCTACTTTACCCTACTGCCAAGGGTAAGCAACCAAAATGGTTTTATTCTTGATTCAAAAACACGTTTGCCAATATGATAAAAGTAAATGAAATTCAACAGAAAAACCTGGTAAGAAACAGGTTTAACAGCTCTAGTCTGGACCAGGTATAAGCTTTGGATTTCACCTGGAACTGTGCAAGATCAAAGTACAAGGCAAATAATCATTCATAGAATACTTTTCGGAAAAAACAATAGATTTAAAAGCAAAAACGTTGTTTCTACCTTAGACGAATGGGTACACAATAGGCAGAGGCCCACTATGATACATTCTCACTCTGGAAAGCAGTTTATGAGTAAAAAGTATATTGAGTTTTTAGAGCGTCAAGGTTGTGAACAGAGCCTGGGAGGTGCCACTCTAAACCAATCTCTTTATAGTATGCACAACCAGGTGTTGCTTTGCACGAGGTTTCACCGCAGGGGAAATACGCAAGATTCTACAGGATCACTTGTCCTTATCACGCAAACCTCAAGAGCTCTATAGATTACCTCAATTAGAAGAAGATCAAGTATCAACTATTGTCAACCAAGGTATTAACAACTTTAATAATCTTACAAGTACGGCTAAAACCGCTTTTGGGGCCTCCCCTAATATTATGGAAGACCCTTTACCCCTCTTTGAGAAGAATAAACCAGTTACTGAGCTTTTAGGTGGTACATGAACAAAAAAAGGGGAAGAGATACCTTTGTTGAAGGGTAAGGGTATTGAAGAGTATGCAGGTGATTGGGTTGCTTTCTTCGTTGAGTGGAGGCAGCAATCAGAAGAAAGACACCAGGAGGCTTTAAAGCAACCTTTCGACAATAAAGAGGAAGTTATTGAAGTAGTAGTCAAGCAGAAAGAAATAATAGCCCAGCAAAATAAGGAGTTGCAACACCAATTGTCACTCGTAACAGAAAAGGTAGCTGCTTTAGAAGAAGAGATGTTGCGAAAAGCTCACCTCCAAAGGCTCGATAAGGAAAAAAGGGAGAGAAGAAGAGGTAGAGAACGAAGACCCTCTAGAGCAGCTGCCACTTACTTGGAATACCAAGAGGCTCTTAATGGTGTAGATTTAAGCACAAAGAAACCTTTTGTCGCTGCAAGAGAGAGGGTGTGCCTTCTTTTTTTGTACATTTCTGGAGTTAGGGTAGCTAACTGTTTGAAGTTAAATGTCTTCCACCTTCAGCAAATGCTTGAAGGGAATTCTTTCCACATTAGTGCAATTAAAACCCGAGAAACTAAGCACCTTACCATTACTGTAAACAAGGCAGTACATGCTTTAATACTTGAAAGACAAGCTGATATTGCTAGTATTTGCCAAGGAAAACAAGAGAATTTATTAGTAATTACTTCCAAAGGAAAGAAAGAATCCTTGTTTGCTTCCAACTTAGATAGGAAACTTAATCAAGTCTTGAAGGGTACTTGTAAAGTGGTAAAGAACCACTTAAAGACCCATAGTTTTAGAATAGAGATTACTACCAGTTTAATAGAAGTAGGAGGAATTGAGGCTGCACAGAAGATAATAGGACATGCCAACTTGACTACTACTGCTGTTTACAATAGGACGCATTACAAAGAGAATTTATTCTTACGTTTGATGAGTAAAGCAGAGAAGTTTAGAAGAGAGAAGAAAGTGGCCAGACAATACGAGAGGACGGAAGAGACTAGTTGATCTTTCCTAAGAGAGAGAGTCAATGAAACCTAGGTTTAATACCATTATACATAGTGTTTAATGACTATGTTTAATTACATTAAACATACTATTTGTTACCTTTGGGGTAGGAATCGAGTACCAATTGCACTGGTACGCTTTTGTGGCTTACGTGCAACCCACCTACCTTGTTGGTTGACAATGAAACAGATTAATCTGGGTATACGAAAAGGTTGATTCCAAGTATTTCAACCAAAAACAAACATATATAGAGTTGTTGTTTTAACTAAGAACGGTAAGTTTCTACTTAAAGAGATTGATTCACACCTACAAACAGTTTTTGGGAACGATGAAAACAAAGTTTGCCCTTTACCATGTACCCCACAAAGTTGAGTTCAAGTAATCGTTAAAAACGAGTGGGCATGAGCAATTAATAAGTTTAAATTGCCAGCTTTGCGTGACCCAAGTGCGAATTCTCTTCTTCGTACTACTGAATTCCCTTGTTTGTGCATCCTTTGCGTGCGAAGCATCACGCGTAGCACAGGACTAGCAACAAGTTGCTTGTGTGCGAAGCAATAAATTTGCACCCTGTGCTGAAGCAACGCACGCCCATCCTGACCGAAAATAGGTTTCACAGGACGCAAAGCAAGGGTAAACCGTTTTTGCTTTTTGCTGCCCTTTATTGGTCTTGCTTGGCACGGTCACGTGATGCAAAGCACGTGCAAAGCAAGATCAGCAACAAGAGAATTGGCACGCAAAGGATGCGCGGGTCACAAGAAGTTTGGACTCCTCTTACCTACCCATTCTTGGGTTGTGCTACCTAGGGTCAAGCAAGGGCGTAAAGGTTTCACTTTTGAGCAATAAATGTGCTGCGGGTCAGCAATGGTAGTGCAAAGCAATGAATTGGTTGTGCGAGAGTTAAGGGGATTCACTCAACGAGAAATAATGAGAATCAATTAACTATTCACTCAGATAAAGGGTATTGATTGATGTGAAATCAATATAAAGAGAAATGGGAAAAACGCGGGTGTAGCTCAGCGGTAGAGCGTCTCGTTGCCAATGAGAAGGTCGCGTGTTCGAATCACGTTACCCGCTTGAGAAAACATTCAGATTAAAACAGATTCTTACCCTTGTGAGTTGCTTTGCTTTGCGTCCCTACGTGACCCGTAACGGTGACCCGTGGTGCTTCGCACGGTCTCTTGTTGATGCGCAGCACGTGAAACCTTTGCTACCTACGGTCAGCGTAGCAAAGGATGGGCGGTCACGTTTACGTTTTCCCTTTGTTTGCGTTCCTTCAGCACAGGGTGCAAATTTATTGGTTGGCACACAAAAGAATTGTTTTACCTTCGGTCAGCGCAGCACGTGCGTGCTTGGCTCTTCAGGATGCACGTGCTGCGCTTTATTGCTTCGCACGTAAAACAAGAGAATTCAGCACAGCAAGTAGCAACCAACACAACCTTTAAGGGACGACAAAAGCGCAAGAAGCGGTTCGAACACAAGATTTTAGGAAAGATGGTAAAAAAAGAACAACAATTTAGAGATAACAATTCTTTCCACCTTTTAAAAAACGTGGAACAATACGCGATTCAAAATCAAGCAGAATTGAGAGAGGTTAGAAAGCAAGTGGAGGAATGGATTGAAAGGATTGAAGAGAAGGTTACTCCCAATCAAAGAGTGGTTAGAAAGCACCTACCTTTGAGGGACGCTGCTACAAATACCATTTATTTTCAATTGATGAATGAGCCTAGGGGTAGAAGAATGAGAATTACTGAATACTCTGTTTTTCTTGCGTGCTTGGCTCGCACTGCCATTACACTGTTAGGATTCACCGGACTTAGAATCAACGAGATAAAAACTTTTAACAAAGAACAATACCTACAGCTTGTAGAGGAAGGAAGAATTCAAATATACCAAAGTAAGGGAAATAAGGTTCGTACATTCTTGCTTAGTAACGGTGCGACTAAAGCTTTAAATCAACTTAAAGCAGAAGCCATGAGTGTTTTCCGTAAAAGAGAGACTCTTGCAGGTGGGCAACAACTGGATTACATTTATAAACAATAAGTTAAAAGGTGTTGCCAAGCAACATAGGTTATACATAAAGTCTCATTCCTTTAGAATAAACTTTGTCATAAGGTTGTTAAAGTTTGCACCTATTCAGCAAGTAAGTGGCTTAGTAGGGGGTCAAGACGTCAAGAGCACTATGGCTTACAACAGATATACTCTGGATCAGATGAAAGGTAGGGATTTAATGGACAAAGCCATCTTTAACGTTAGAGATCAAGAGGGGATAGAAAAGGAAGGGAAGGAAGAGATAAAAGCAAGGGGTAATAAAAAAAGTAAAACAAGAACTCAAAGTTAGAGATTCTGAATGAAGTAAGCAAAAAGAGGAAACCATTCTTTTATAGTTAAGTCAAAGAGTTTTGCCACAATCAAAGAGTAAACACAAAGAACCTTTGATTCTAGCTAACGTGGAATGAGGGGGAGAGTAGACAGAATAATTAATTTTTTTTTCAAAAAACTGTTGTTGATAGTGAAACCTTGGCTCCAACTGCTCTTGTGGTAGTAGCAACAAGTTGCGTGGTAGTAGCAACAAGTGAATTCGCACAGTAATTGACCCGTCCTTGCTTTTTGCTGTGCATCACGTGCTGCGCATGCAAAGCACTTGCTTGGCACATAAGCAACTTGTTGCTAGTCCTGTGCGTGCTTGGCTCTTCAGGATGCACAAACAAGTGAATTCGCACGGTCACGTAAGGCAACAGAAGGGATTGCCTTAGTGCGTTCTTAATAGGGAGAAACAGGTTTAAACCATCAAGGATTACTCTTTGCTACCTACGGTCAGCCAAGGGTCACGCCAAGTACAGCACTAGCAACAAGCTGGTTCTGCTTGACACACAAAAACTTGAGACACTTGCCTTTCCTTTACTCTTGTTCTTGCTCTACATGCAAGTTTGTTGCCTTGCACAAATTTGTTGGTACTGATCCCAAGGAAGCGTGCATCCCTTGCGTAAACGTGACCGCCCATCCTTTGCTGCTTGCCTGGTGTTGCTTCGCACGGTCACTAGCAACAAGTTGCTTGTAGGTAGCAAAGGTTTCACTAGCAACAGGTTGATGGTGACCGTGATGCTTCGCACGGTCACGGTCTTCGTGCAAAGCAAGATCAGCAACTTGTTGGTCACCGTCACGTTTACGCTATGCACGTGACCCTTCGCACGGTAAAGAGCAATTAAAACTTTCGCTTATTGGTTTACGTAAACGTGACCGCCCATCCTTTGCGTGACGGTGACCGTGACCCTTCGCACGGTCACGGTCACGGTCACGCGCAACATAGGACGGGTCACGTTTACGCAAAGGATGCAACAGATTATAAAAAAAGAAAAACACACAAAAATCTATATGATTAACAGATGGTTGTTTTCTACAAATCACAAAGATATTGGTACCCTTTATTTGATCTTTGGTGCCTTCTCTGGTGTATTAGGGACTTGTTTCTCAATGCTAATACGTTTGGAGCTAGCGCAGCCAGGTAACCAGATATTAGGGGGAAACCATCAGCTTTACAATGTGATTATAACAGCGCATGCCCTTTTAATGATCTTCTTTATGGTAATGCCTGCAATGATTGGGGGGTTCGGTAACTGGTTGGTCCCTGTTTTGATAGGTGCCCCTGACATGGCCTTTCCACGACTAAACAACATAAGCTTTTGGCTTCTTCCACCCTCCCTTCTTCTTCTTTTAAGCAGCAGCTTGGTAGAGGTGGGTGCTGGGACTGGATGGACAATGTATCCACCCTTGAGTAGCATTGCTAGTCATTCCGGGGGTTCAGTTGATTTAGCTATCTTTAGCTTGCACCTGTCCGGTATTAGTAGCATTCTTGGAGCTATCAACTTTATCACTACTATATTCAACATGCGAGGGCCTGGTATGACTATGCACAGGTTGCCTCTCTTTGTTTGGGCCGTTTTGATCACTGCCTTTCTTCTTCTCCTGTCACTGCCAGTTCTTGCAGGTGCTATTACAATGCTTTTGACAGACAGAAACTTTAACACCACTTTCTTTGACCCGGCTGGCGGAGGGGACCCTGTTCTATTCCAACACCTGTTTTGGTTTTTTGGTCACCCCGAGGTTTACATCTTGATTCTTCCTGGTTTCGGGATTATAAGCCATGTTGTATCAACCTTCTCAAAGAAACCTATTTTTGGTTACTTAGGGATGGTTTATGCTATGCTGAGTATTGGTGTTCTAGGTTTTATAGTTTGGGCTTACTTCTTGATGGGTCCCCTTTTATGTGAATAAAAGGTAATATATTTCGCTGTATGCTGGAAACACCTTAAACCTTTAAGTCCTTTAATTATATGAATAATTAACTGGTAGAATCTTAAAGATTGGTCAATCAGCAGGAAACTAATTGCTTAAAACTCTTTTTTAACAACACACATGACAAATAACCACTTAGGATCCTCAGAGACTATACGCGAAACAAGTTTTAATTTTAATCTATATAACAATATTAAACCTTTACACAAAAACAAGATAAACACCACCTTCTTAGAATGGTTTATTGGGTTTAGTGAAGGGGATGGAAACTTTGTTATTAGTGGCAATAACCTCTTTTTTATTATCAATCACAAAGAGATCAAAATCCTTAACAACATACGTACCAATTTAGGATTTGGAAAGGTTTCCATTTACAATGGTTCAGGAAGGTACGTTGTAGCCGATAGGAAAGGGGTTGACAGAATTGTTTCTATTTTTAACGGTAATTTACTGTTAGATAAAACAAACAAACGTTTTATCGATTGGCTACAAGTTAGAAACAGTTATTCATTACATAACCTTTCTTACCTAGGCAAAAACAATATAAAACGGTTTATCGACACGAGTTGGTTAACTGGTTTTATAGATGCTGATGGATCCTTTAATTCGGTACGTATTACAGATAAAAGTTCTAAAGTGGGTTTTAGAGTGGATCTTAGTTTTATCTTGGATTTTCAAGATGAACTGTTTGTTTTAGAAAAGGTTAAACAGTTTTTAAAAACCGGTTCTATAACAAAACACCACTCTTTAAATTGCTCTGCACAGGAGTTTACAGAGAATCTCTGTAAACAAATGGAAACGGTTGTTTCCTTTCCACAACCTCTTTATATGTATAGACTTGTTTGTACAGATCAGAAAAGTCATGAGATTTTGATTTCTTATTTACAAAAACACCCCTTAAAAACCTTAAAAAAGGTTTCTTTTTTGCGATTCTGTGCAATAAACAGATATCTAAGAAACAGGGAATCTCTTCCTTGGGAAGGTAAGGTTTTAAAAAGGGTTGAAAGATTGATTACAAACACAAGAGATCCCATTGCTGTACAAAGCGGTTGTTTACCGATCGATATTGTTTTTTTTGATAAAACTTGAAGATAGAGTCCAGATATTATACGAAAGGTAATATGTTTACTACATCACATGTACACTGTAGGTCTTGACATTGACACTCGCGCCTATTTCACAGCAGCTACAATGATTATCGCTGTCCCTACTGGTATCAAGATATTTAGTTGGATCGCTACAATGTGGGGTGGAAGTATTGAATTAAAGACTCCTATGCTTTTTGCTATAGGTTTCATCTTTCTTTTCACTGTAGGTGGACTAACTGGAGTAGTATTAGCCAACTCTGGTATCGATATTGCTTTGCACGATACTTACTACGTAGTAGCCCATTTCCACTATGTTCTTTCAATGGGAGCCGTTTTTGCTCTTTTTGCTGGTTTCTACTACTGGATTGGAAAGATTAGTGGCTTACAATACCCAGAAACTTTAGGGCAAATCCATTTCTGGATCTTTTTTATTGGTGTTAACATCACCTTTTTCCCTATGCACTTCTTAGGGCTTGCTGGAATGCCACGACGTATACCAGACTATCCAGATGCCTTTGCTGGTTGGAATGCCGTAGCCTCTTACGGTAGTTACTTGTCAGTTTTAGGTGCTGTTTTCTTTTTCTACGTGGTTTACAAAACTTTAACTGGAGAGGAAAAGTGTGGTAACAACCCTTGGGAAACGGTACCTGGAATCTCACCCACTCTAGAATGGATGGTGCCTTCACCCCCTGCCTTTCACACGTTTGAAGAGATTCCGGCAATAAAAGATACTCTTCCACCAGTAGACCGTTAGAAATTGCTTTGCATGCAAAGCAAGTGATGGTGACCCTTCCAAAGGAAGAAGAGCAAAGGTTTCACAGAACGGTTTTTCGTGCAAAGCAAGGAAGGTTTACTTGCTGCGCACAACCTTTCACCATCACTAGCAATTGCTGCCCATGCAGAGCAAGTAAACCTTCTTGCTCTGCATGGACAAGTGAAAAAAGCACACCAGTACAAGCAATTGATGCATACCACAATTGCGTGACCCGTGACCGTGACCGTGACCGTGATGCCTCGCACGGTCACGGTCACGGTCACGGTCACGTTCTCTACTTGGTACTGAAACCTTTTTTTGGTCAGGATAAGCGCAAAGGATACACGCAAAGGATGCACAGGTGTTCCTGTTTTTAAGATCTTGTTTCTAACCCCTTTTTTTAGTAAGTTACTTTTTTAGATTTATCACTTTCTGCTTTTTGCTGTGCATCACGTGCGTTGCTTCAGCACAGGGTGCAAATTTATTGCTTGGCACGTGCTGCGCTTTATTGCTTCGCACGTAAAACAAGAGAATTTTGCCTTAAAATTAAAAAAGGGGCTTATAGTTCAATGGTTAGAACACGACGCTCATAACGTCGTTGCTGCAGGTTCAACCCCTGCTAAGCTCATTCCACTTTGGATCTCTTAAACTGTAAACTGCACCCTTTATTGCGTGACCCTTGCTTTGCACCAAGAAGGTTTACGTAGAACGGGTACGTAGCTCAGTGGTAGAGCATCGGGCTTTTAACCTGATGGCCGCAGGTTCAACCCCTGCCGTACCTAATAACACCCACTTAGTTGGAATCCAAGCAAGTGTTGCTTGTGCATCCTTTGCTACTTGCCTGGTGACCGTGCGAAGCATCACGTGATGCAAAGCACGTGCAAAGCAAGATCAGCGACAATTCTTTTGCAGGTAGCGTAGCACTAGCAACTTGTTGCTTGAATGTGTTGCTTGCTCTGCACGGTATGGTAACCCAAGGTAAGGGTACAATAAATTTGCACCCTGTGCTGAAGGAACGCAAACCAAGGAAAAACCGTGCGAAGCAATTGCCACGGGTCACGCAACAAGCGAAAAGCGGAATTGCTTTGCACGTGATGCAGAGCACTAGCAACTTGTTGCTCACGGTCACGCAAAGGATGCACGTGCTGCGGGTCAAAAAGGTAAAGTAAGAAAGGTATTGCTTTGTGATAGCAAAGCCAAACATGCCATTACAAAATAATACCACCAGATACGTTTGGAATGTTGCTTGCGTGACCGCCCATCCTGACCGAAAAAAGGTTGTCACGTGCTGCGCATGCAAATTTATTGCTTGGCACATGCGTCCTGTGCATAGCATCAGGATGCACAAACAAGAGAATTCGCACTTGGGTCACGCAACAAAAGCAAGAACCATTCAACAAAAACATTTTAATTATTTATGAAAAGACTATCAATTCTTAAACAGCCTGCCTTATCGGTTGTAAACGCTCATTTAATAGACTACCCAACTCCAAGTAACATCAATTACCTGTGGGGCTTTGGAAGCCTTGCTGGCCTTTGCTTAATGATTCAAATAGCTACAGGTATCTTTCTAGCAATGCATTACACGCCACATGTAGACCTTGCCTTTTTGAGCGTAGAGCACATTATGCGAGATGTGGAGGGTGGATGGCTACTTCGTTACATGCATGCTAATGGGGCAAGCATGTTTTTCGTTGTTGTTTACATGCATATTTTCCGAAACCTTTACTTCGCGAGTTATTCTTCTCCTCGAGAGGTGGTATGGTGTATTGGAGTTATAATCCTTCTTTTAATGATTATCACTGCCTTTATTGGGTATGTACTCCCTTGGGGCCAAATGAGCTTTTGGGGAGCAACGGTAATCACAAGTTTGGCGAGTGCAATCCCAGTTGTAGGTGATAGCATAGTAACATGGCTGTGGGGAGGTTTCTCAGTAGACAATGCTACCCTTAACCGCTTCTATAGCTTGCATTACCTTTTGCCTTTCCTAATCGCAGGTGCTTCTATAGTTCACATAGCGGCGTTGCACCAGTATGGAAGCAACAACCCTTTAGGTACTAACTCGGCTGTAGACAAAGTGCCTTTCTATCCCTACTTTTACGTAAAGGACCTTGTGGGTTGGATCTTTTTCTTTATCTTTTTCTCTTTCTTTGTTTACTTTTACCCTAATTTCCTAGGTCACCCAGACAACTACATACCGGCCAACCCGATGTCTACACCGGCACACATTGTGCCAGAATGGTATTTTCTATGGGTTTATGCTATATTACGTAGCATACCTAACAAGCTAGGGGGTGTTGCGGCTATTGCTTTAGTTTTTATAGCTCTTCTTGCATTGCCTTTCATCAACACAGCACAGACTAGAAGTTCTACATTTCGACCAATACACAAAAAGTTGTTTTGGCTGTTAGTGGCTGATTGTGTAGTTCTGGTTTGGATAGGCCTAAAACCTGTAGAAGACCCTTACGTGTTAATAGGTCAATTGGCTTCTGTTTACTTTTTCCTTTACTTTTTGGTCTTTATACCACTTTTAGGGAAGGTAGAACACTTTTTGATCCATTATAAAAACACTCCAGAAACTCGTGCTGAGCAAGAGCAGTTGGTAGGAAATGCCGCGTAAGCAAGGAAACTTGCTTGTGTGAATTTGGTGTTGCCTGATGGTACCCATGCAAATTTATTGCGTAAACGTGAGCAACAAGTTGCTTGTGCATCCTTTGCGTAAACGTGACCCGTCCTGTGCTTTGCATCAGGATGCACGGTCACGTGATGCAAAGCACGTGCAAAGCAAGATCAGCAACAAGAGAATTCAGCACAGGACTAGCAACTTGTTGCTAGTGCGTGCTTTGCTCTTCAGGATGCACGTTTACGCAAAGGATGCACAAGCAACAATTCTTTTGCAGGTAGCAAAGCACAGGACGGGCCACGCGTCGAACAGGAGAAATTGTTTGCCTTTTATCACGTGTTGTTTTCTTTTGTGACCCGTACCACGTGATGCAGAGCAAGAAGCAACACTAGCATTGCTGACCCGTACCAGATTTATTGCTTGTACAAACAAAAGAAAATAACCAACAAACAACAAAGTGTTTCAACAATGGTAGAATACGTTTCAATATTTATTTACTTTTTAATAGCTTCCGCTTTGGCTCTAGTGATATTAGGACTTTCTTTTGTTTTTGCCACACGAAAAGCAGACCCAGAAAAGATATCAGCTTACGAGTGTGGTTTCGACCCTTTCGATGACGCTCGAAGCCGATTTGACGTGCAATTCTATCTAGTAGCCATTCTTTTTATAATCTTTGATTTGGAGGTAACCTTCTTGTTTCCTTGGGCTTTAACGCTTAATAGGGTGGGTTTTTTTGGGTTTTGGTCTATGATGGTTTTCCTATTAATTTTAACAGTGGGTTTTGTTTATGAATGGCGAAAAGGAGCTCTAGATTGGAGCTAGCAACTAATTTGCCCCTCCTAAAGAAACACTTGCTTTATTGCGTAAACGTGACCGCCCATCCTGAAGAGCCAAGGTTTCAGTACCAACTTGTTGACCGTGAGCAACAAGTTGCTAGTGCTTTGCATCAACTTGTTGCTAGTGCGCCCTTTGCTCTTCAGGATGCACAAGCAACTTGTTGCTAGCAAAGCACGTGCAAAGCAAGATCAGCAACTTGTTGCTCACGTTTACTTGGTACTAGCAACAAGTGAATTCGTACAGCAATTGCTAGTGATGGTGAAAGGTTGTGCCTAGCAAGTAAACCGTGCAAAGCATTTAGCAAACACAAAAAGATTTCAAGTTAGATAAAATGTTATCCAAATTCTCAACCTCTCTTATAAGAATCGTACCCAAATGGATCAATTATCACGTTTCTAGCAAAGGTGAAGAAACTTTCTATATTAAGCCTCAGTTTGTTGTACCCTTTTTAAGTGTATTGAAGAAACATATCAATACCCAATACAAAGTTTTAGTTGACTTAACTGCTGTCGACTACCCGTCAAGGGAGGTACGTTTTGAGCTGGTTTACAATCTTTTAAGCGTGCAATACAACTCGAGAGTAAGGGTAAAAACTCTTGTTGATGAGATCACCCCAATCTCCTCGGTAACCCCTTTGTACTCTTCTGCCGCCTGGTGGGAGCGAGAAGTGTGGGACATGTTTGGGGTTTTCTTTTCCAACCATCCCGATTTACGAAGAATCTTAACTGATTATGGGTTTCAAGGCCATCCATTGAGAAAAGATTTCCCTTTGACCGGTTATGTTGAAGTTCGTTATGATGACTCTGAGAAAAGAGTGATTCAAGAGCCAGTTGAAGTCACTCAAGAACTGCGTTACTTTGATTTCTCTAGCCCGTGGGAACAACTGGAAAAGGGACAATAGCT
>JAAMXJ010000843.1:0-15571 GCA_019693375.1 Asterochloris erici | reverse complement strand
AAACCGTAGGTAAACCGTAGGTAAACCGTAGGTAAACCGTAGGTAAACCGTAGGTAAAACAGGGTGATATGTTGTAAGCCAACCTTTACGAGTCGCTTGGCCCCCTTTCTTACAAACGGGAAAGTTGTTGCCTTTGTATTTGCTCGATTGTCTTGAAAAAACAGTTTCATCCATAAACACCTGCTGCGCACAAAAGTTATTTTAAAAGTACAGTATTGAAAAAACCAATTTGTAAAAGATATAATAATTATAACAATAGTGGAAATATCGTTAAAAAATCAAAGATAAGGATTAAACCTGTTTAATTATGAAACGCAACAATAAGGACGACAACAACTACGAAAAGTGCAAGAAAAGGTTGGAGAAGCTGTTTGACGACGACGACAAGGACAAGGGCAAGGACGAGGCCTTGCGCGATCCCTAGTTGTTTGAAAAACAACCCGCAAAGCTACTGAGGTGTTAATAAAAGTTTGATTGTGGACCGCAGGTAAAAACACATGTTTGTTACCACTTAGTCCTACCTGTAGACAACCAACTGCGCCGAGAAAAGCAGGTGCTTATACCCTTTGGCAACACGACGAGTTACGTCTTATCTTCGATCAAGGAACAGTTAAACGTTCACGCAACACGTGTTTCCTTCGGAGCAATTGGTTACACGTCTTGCTTTGCACAGGGACGACAAGTTGTTGCCTGTTGTTCCATTTTGTATTTGTGCTAACGTTTAGGCCAGGCAAAGAATCGCATTTTCCAGTGATACAGAAAACATTCTTGTACTTTTCGATTTGCACCTAAACGCAGCAAGTGTTGTCGTCTTACCTTACATACAATCGTTGTGTTAACGTGCAACCAAAGGTGCTATAAGACGTAGAACTTGCTTGCGATAAGACCACGACCAGGACCACGACAACGTTTTAATTAGCCTAATTGTGTTTGAAATTAACAAAAAAACTCTTTTATGAGCAAAGTGTACGATTGGTTTGAAGAACGTTTAGAGATACAATCAATAGCAGATGATATTACAAGTAAATACGTTCCGCCTCATGTTAACATTTTTTACTGTTTAGGTGGTATCACATTTACTTGTTTTTTAGTTCAAGTAGCAACTGGTTTTGCTATGACTTTTTATTACCGCCCAACTGTAGCTGAAGCTTTTGCTTCAGTACAATATCTAATGACAGATGTGAATTTTGGTTGGTTGATTCGGTCTATTCACCGTTGGTCTGCTAGCATGATGGTTCTAATGATGATCTTACATGTTTTCCGCGTATACTTAACTGGTGGTTTTAAAAAACCCCGTGAGTTAACTTGGGTAACTGGGGTTATTATGGCAGTTTGTACTGTTTCTTTTGGAGTAACTGGTTACTCTTTACCATGGGACCAAGTTGGTTATTGGGCAGTAAAAATTGTTACCGGTGTACCAGACGCTATTCCTGTCGTTGGTCCAACAATTGTTGAGCTGTTACGTGGAGGTGTTGGAGTTGGCCAATCTACTTTAACACGTTTTTACAGTCTTCACACATTTGTGCTTCCATTAGCTACAGCCGTTTTTATGCTTATGCATTTCTTGATGATTAGAAAGCAAGGGATTTCTGGCCCACTTTAAAACATGTTAACGCACGAAGGGTAGTAAAGGTTTCGGTTTTCAACAATTGTAGCCAACGTGCGTTTACGTGCACCCTTTGGCCACAACAAGAGGCACGTGTTGTTTTCTACGGACAAGAGGTAGTCGATCACCTGTTGTATTCCTTCTACACACCAAAACCTTTCCTTTTGGGCGCAACAATAGGTTGCTTCTATTGCTAGCTACGCTCCAGCTACTGTTTCGTCTTGTGGCCTTCCAAAACGGTAGGTAGGAGGCAACACTTGCGCTTACGCGCTTACGTCTGTAGGAATGGTTAAAAACACAACGTACAAGAAGATTAGCATTTCACGTAATGCTTTTTATAAACCCTAAAAGGAGAATTTTTTATGGCTGTAACAAAAAAACCAGACCTTTCTGACCCGGCTTTAAAGGCAAAATTAGCTAAAGGAATGGGTCACAACTATTACGGTGAACCGGCTTGGCCTAATGATTTGCTTTATATATTTCCAGTTGTTATTTTAGGAACATTTGCAGGGGTTATAGGACTTGCTGTTTTAGACCCGGCTGCTATAGGTGAGCCAGCAAACCCATTTGCAACACCTCTAGAAATCTTACCTGAATGGTATTTCTATCCTGTGTTTCAAATCTTACGAACAGTGCCTAACAAATTGTTAGGAGTTCTTTTAATGGCTGCAGTACCGGCAGGGTTGTTAGTGGTGCCTTTTATTGAAAACATCAACAAGTTTCAAAACCCTTTTCGTCGTCCAGTTGCAACTGCTGTCTTCTTAATTGGAACAGTAGCTTCTATTTGGTTGGGAATCGGAGCAACTTTACCTATCGATATCTCTTTAACTCTTGGATTGTTTTAAATACTGCTTGCTACGCCCTACATGCAAACCAAAGGTATGGATGGGTCGTGGCACAAAGTGTACCCTTTGGCTACAACAAGAAGCTCGCACAACGTTTGTTTTAACCAGTTCGGTCTTTTACCAGAGCAAACCACACACCTCTTGTTCGTTACGCGTGTTACAATTGGTTTTTGTGTACCATCGATACTTAAAATGCCAATCTGTACCTGTTCAATTCCGTACGACTGTTTTCAAGGGTTGAAAATTTGTACCGAAAAGGTAGAAACTTGCCTTGAAATTACTCAAGGTAATAGACTCAACCAAACTGGTTAGGAAATAGTAATTCAAGAAGCTATTTCAGAAGCGCCTACCCCTTTAACCTCTTCTTCTCTAAGTAACACACCTTTTGTCGCCTAAACCTTTTTCTAATAACAATTAACACGTGTTGCCTTTATGTTTGAAAAGTAATTTTTTCTAGTGTTTGCTTGTTCTACGTGTAAAGCAAGCAATACGAGTTAACTTTGGTTACACGTTGTCTACAACACGTAGAACGCAGCACAAGGAAGGGTTAAAAAGCAATACAAAGTACGCTTTTGTGGTACGTACTTTTCGTGGTTTGAAATGTAACCAAAAGTAACTCTTTTTGCTGCGCACAAGCGATAACTGCGTTTTAGGTAAGCCAAGTAGCCCCTAAAAGAGTAGCCAAAAACAACACGTTTTCCCTTTGACGCAACACTACCAGCACAGCACGTTTACCTTAGGAAAAAGCAATTGATTTACGTAGACCTATCCGTTAGCTGAAGCGTAGCTAACCTTAAGACCACGTAGCAAGGCACAGGTCTTTGCACTACTACGGGCAAAGCACGTCTTTTTTCCACCAGCACGAACCGTAGGTAGAAGAGGCAATCAGTTTAACTTTGAAGCAATCGGTTGACGTGGACCTTGTCGTTGCAAAGCACGCAAGACCTTTGCTGGAACTAGCTGGAGCCTAGCTAGTTCCAACTACCTTCAGTTAGCGTCTAGGACGTAGCAACAGTACGAGCTTCTTGTGCGGAGCAATTCCTTGAACGCAGGTAAAACGTAGGCGCACATCGCAAATACTAAAAGAAACAAAAGCAAGTCTTTTTTACTCGCTTAATGGATCGAATACTTCTTGTTTCTACTGAGTTAACCTTAAATTAGTACTTTCGTTGTTTTGTTTTTTAGTGATTGTTTTCAAATTGGTAGAAGAGATAGAGAGATAAGGATTATCTGTTTAGTTATAAAAACTAAAACAATTCGTTACGGTAAGGTTTTCCTTTAAGCATACAACTATACAAGGGTTGATAAAACCGTTTGAAACCATAACAAATAAATGCATAGGTCAAAGAATTTGACTTGCTTTTGTTTTTGGAGTAACATAATTAAAAAGATTTTATCAGCCCGCTTAGCTCAATTGGTAGAGTATCGGTTTTGTAAACCGACGGTTATCGGTTCAACTCCGATAGTGGGCTTGTGCTAAGTGTGTGCACCGTAAGTGGTGTAGTGAAAGACAATATTAGCTAAAAGCGGAACTAGCTCAAGGTTAATCTTGCTCTTTGTGCTACCTTGTACGAAAGGATCACATGTTGCTGTTGCTTTGCACAGTAGGTAGCACACACTCGATTATACCTTATACAGAACATTCGGATTATAGTGCGGCGTCTTTTTCGTGCAAAACAGCACGTGCGCGTCCTACCTACGGTTTTACGGTTCTACGGTCTAGGGGGTGTTGCCTTTGGCTACAAGTGCCAAGCAAGACAAAGAGCAAACCACTAGAGGTAGCTACGCTTCAGAGAGGTGAGCCTTTGGCTATAAGTGTTGTGTGACCTATGGTCAGAGAAAGGCGCACTAAACAATTGCACTTGCTTTGCACGGCAGTAACAATTTGTAAAAAACATTGAATTATTCGAACAAACGTTATAAAATATTGTTTATAAAACCTAGAAACAATAGTTACGAGTTCTTGTTTGTTAAAAACAAGGGTTGAGGTAGCTAATGCTTTGCACAAGTTGTTGCGTGAAGTGAGGCTAGGTGTTGGCTTTGGCCACAATAAGAAGCTCGCAAAGCGAGAATGGGCAAACAAGAGCAACACGTGCTTTGCTGATAAAGTAAAAAATGATACACTTGCTGCAGCGTACCTAATCCAACCACTCTTTAGTTTTAGGAGTGACCTGTAACAACATTGTCGATTTAATACAAATTTGAAAGGTTGTACTAATTTTAGAGTTATCAAACAGAGGGAAGGTGGCAGAGTGGTCGAATGCATCGGTTTTGAAAACCGACGTAGCTTAAAACTACCGAGGGTTCGAATCCCTCCCTTCCCGTTGTTACTTAAAATTTATTGGTTTGCACGTGTTAGGTCTTACCTACTTGCAGCGGAAGGGGACACAAGTAGAAGTGTTTCCATTTCTCATTGTAGAGGCGATGTACTTGCGCTTACCTTTGATTAGAAGCACGCAACCGTATAACTCTCTTTTTTCTGCTCTCCTCGTTGTTGTGTTTGGTCAAAACCAGCTAAGAATGTAAAAAAGCAACGACAACTTTTTTAACAAACAGTTTACAATCAAAAGGAGTTGCTTGAGGCAACCAAACAGTCACGCATAAACAACTTTGTGTTCACCAATCATGTAAATTGTGGTGTAATGCAAAAAGTAGTGAGCAGTTAGATATCTCTTAACATGTTTATGGTCAGTAAACAAACATTTTTTCACTACAACAAAGATTGGAAAATTGTTGTCTTAATAGTTTCTCTAACCAGAGATCTTGCTTTCCTAAAAACAAAGTTTTAAATTGTTCAAAATCTCGAGACATGTTATCCTATTAATGATATTAGTTTCTAGTTTTAATAGATCCAAACCTTTGAAAAACACCTTGTTTTACGTTTAGAACACATCTAGAAAACAGATGTTGTTGCATCCTACATGCAAGGCAAAGGTATGGATAGGTCTTCCTCCCGTCCTCGGCAAAGGGTACAACCCTACGCGATCATTGATTTAACCTTTCGTACGAATCAAGTACTAGAGGGTTATGACTCGCTACAAGGTGCTTATTTCTTCGCTTAAAGAGCAGCCTTGACGCAAAGCACGACTGAACATTTGCGCCGAAGAAAGCACGGCATGAGTTGCATGAAAGACCTTGTATATTGCTTATCCGTAGGAAGAGCGGAGCATTGATCTTTTCTTGAAACGTAAACAAGACCTTTGCTTGGCACGTGGTAGCAACATACGGCAAAGTAGTTAACTCTAGTGCAAAACAAAAGGAGTTGCGACCTCCTACATGCAAAGCAAAGGTCCAGATAGGCCTTACCAAGTTAGTTTTGTATTATCCGCTTCTCACGCATGAGGGTTGGCTTGATATACCAAGTAACACTTTGTTTTTTAGTGGGGACAAGGTCTTGCAATCAAAGGTAACGCAAGAGGGCCAGTTTAATGTTTTTCTTTGACTTGACTTGCTTGGCAAGCCGGTATCAAAAAAGCAACTAAACCAAGCAACTTTCCAAAACCTATTAAGCGAAAGAAAAGCCTACTCTGTTTAGAATCAAAAAGAGTAATCAGTCTGTTTTCGTTTGATAGATACCTATCACGGAGAAACAGATGGTTGCGTTGCCTTCAATTGTAACAAAAGGTAACACAACGGTACAAGACGTGTTCCTGCGGAGGCGGAGCAAGACGAGCTTCTGACCGTAGGTAGGCACACGCCAGTAAATCCCAATACAATTTATTACAAAATGCCTACTATTCAACAGCTTGTTCGATCTGCACGAACAAAAATCTTACCGAAAACAAAATCCCCTGCATTAAAATCTTGCCCCCAAAGGCGAGGAGTTTGTATTAGAGTTTATACAACAACTCCTAAAAAACCCAACTCAGCTTTACGGAAAGTTGCTCGAGTTCGATTAACTTCTGGTTTTGAAGTAACTGCGTACATCCCTGGTATTGGACACAACCTTCAAGAACATTCGATTGTTTTAGTAAGAGGAGGGAGGGTTAAAGATCTTCCCGGCGTACGGTATCATATAGTAAGGGGAATATTAGACACAGCAAGCGTAAAAAATCGCACACAAAGTCGTTCTAAATACGGGGTTAAACGCTCTAAATAGTCTTTATATTTGCAACCTGCGTAAAGTAACAACAGGTACCTTCCTGCCATAACCCAAGACAAACCTGAAACGATTGTATTCCAAGGAGAGTGCGTGTTGTTTGTCTGTGGTTTGTGCGGACGCGTTTCATGCAAAACATTCGCAGCAATTCCTGCGAACGTGTCACAAGAAAACATGACAGGATCGAGGTTTTGCTTTGCATGGGTGAGATCTGGTTTGACAAATCGATACGGTGGTAGTAAGACCGAGTACTCCAAATGCCAAGCAACGCGTGCCAAGATGTGAAATTCCCGTACTACGTGGTGGTAAAGCAAAGCTCATGGATAGGTCGCAAAGTGGTTTGTTTTATACCAGAAAACCAATGTTACACACAGAACGATTTGCTAATTTAGGCAATAACCTTTCAAGGCATGTGCTTTGAAAACTCATTGGTATACAAAGCGCTCACCTTTTTCTAAACCATAGGTATTGCTGTGCATAAGGAACCGTTGTAACACGTCTTGCATTTGACCAAAGTGTTCACCGATCTTAAGGGAAAAAAGGAGTTGTTGTTTTGCAATCTCTTGTTTTTGTGCCTTTTGCGCAAAGCAATTTCTGCCCAGCAAGACCGAGAGTAGGCCGTGATCGTGGTCGAAAGTGTCTCGAAAGTGGTGCGCTCGCTGTATTGCTCCACAGAAACATCTTCATGTTTTGCTTGTGTTACCTTTGGTTACAAGAGGAGTTACCCTTAGTTACATTGCCTAGTAGAACAAACACAAGATTAGCCAGTAAGAAACAATCAAGGAGAGGTAAAAAGAAATTGCATAAGGTTTGTTTTTGTAACTTATCAGGAGCAACTTTACCATATTGGGAATCTAATGGCTTGAATAAAGTATTCGACCGATGTACCACTTTCGAGACACTTTCGACCACGATCGGGCGAAGCAACTCGAAGTTGTAATAAAATCAAAGAAAGAACTACATGGTACCTTTGTTCCAGTCTCAGATTACTAACTTGGTTTGCATCACCATTTGTCTTTTTTAACCCCCCTGCCTTTTAACCATTCCTGAACCGTAGGTAGGACGTAATCGCGAGTAGATGCTTAACATGGTATGCGTGGTTAGACAGAACAAAACCCAACAAACATTATTATAAAAGGAGAAAACAAGTATTATGTCTCGACGACGTACTTCAAAAAAACGTGCATTGCTTCCTGATCCGGTTTATGACAATCTTTTAATTCATACCATTGTGAACCATTTAATGAAAGAAGGTAAAAAATCATTAGCTTTTAGGGTTTTTTATCAAGCTATGAATCGAATCGCTGATGCCACTCAACAAGATCCAGTAAAAGTTGTTGAACAAGCAGTTCAGAATGCAACCCCTTTGGTTGAAGTAAAGGCTCGGCGCGTTCGTGGATCAACTTTTCAAGTCCCTTTAGCTGTAAATTCCGAACGAGGGACGGCTTTGGCTATTCGCTGGTTGCTTTCTTCTTCGCGAAGCCGGTCTGGGCGCAGTATGACCTTAAAAGTAACAAATGAGTTTATAGATGCTTCCAAAAACACAGGAAATGCTATACGTAAAAGGGACCAAGTCCATAGAATGGCAGAAGCTAACAAAGCATTTGCTAATTACCGTTTTTAATAAACTATGCGTTGTGCGAAGCAAGCCTTGTTTATGGCACAAAGTCCTACATCTTTTTTTACCAGAAAGTGGTTTGCAATTATGTAGGTCTAGGAGGTCGTTTTTTACGAGCAAAACACTATATGGGGGGTAGGAGCGTCGGAGCGTAAAAGCGTAGGAGCGTAGGAGCGTAGCTAACTCCAGACAGCTGAGACAAGTCCGTAAGAAAGGACCACGCCCTACCTTGGGTGATACCTTGGGTGATACCTTGGGTGATACCTTGGGTGATACCTTGGGTGATACCTTGGGTGATACCTTGGGTCAAGGAGTTGGTACGGACCAGAAACAAGACCGCTTGTAAGCAATTGCTAAACCTTGTGCTATCTACTTGTACCCTTCGTGCCTGTGGCAAGACTTGCTTCGCACACAAGCAAGATCTTTGCTCTTGACCCAAGGTAAAACGTAGACGTGGAATTACATCCTACGTGTTGCCTTTGGCTACAGCTTGTGCTTGGCACGAATGGTTACACCTCTTACCAACACATGAGCATTACCGCTTGGTTCAAGGGTACGTGCTTTACCAAAAGCAATTCCTTGACGAGTACCCTTTGCCGAGAACGGGAGAAAGACCTATCCATACCTTTGCATGTAGGATGTAGCAACACCTGTAGCCAAAGGCAGCACCACGTAGACGTTCTCCTGATGCGTACCAATTCGTGCCTTACAAAACTTGTAGCTAAAGGCAACACGTAGAGTTTCTTTCGGCCCACCTTGTAGTAGTAACAACAGGTGTTTTGTTTGTATAAACAACCATAAAAGTTTCTTTTTAATCAAGATCAAATACTAGACTCAAAATTCAGTTAAAAACTGATTGTTTTATAACAAGGACGACGACGACAATATGGCACGTGCAAAATTTGAACGTAAAAAACCACATGTAAACATTGGTACGATTGGTCATGTTGACCACGGAAAAACCACATTAACAGCAGCTATAACAATGGCTTTAGCTTCTGGTGGTAAGGGAAGGGCTAAAAAATACTCTGAAATCGATTCTGCGCCCGAAGAGAAAGCTAGAGGTATCACTATCAATACAGCACATGTAGAGTATGAAACGGAAAATCGTCATTATGCCCATGTTGATTGTCCAGGACACGCCGATTATGTGAAAAACATGATTACTGGAGCTGCGCAGATGGATGGTGGTATCCTTGTTGTTTCTGGTGCTGATGGCCCCATGCCCCAAACTAAAGAACACATTTTGTTAGCTAAGCAGGTTGGAGTTCCTAACATAGTGGTTTTTTTAAACAAGCAAGACCAAGTTGATGATGCAGAGTTGTTAGAACTTGTAGAATTAGAGGTAAGAGAAACATTGGACAATTACGAGTTCCCTGGAGATGATATCCCAGTCGTTTCGGGGTCCGCTTTGTTAGCTTTAGAGGCCTTAACTGAAAACCCACAAGTTACTCGCGGGGAGAACCAATGGGTTGATAAGATTTTTGAGTTAATGGACCAGGTAGACAATTACATACCAACACCAGAAAGAGACACTGACAAATCTTTTTTGATGGCTGTAGAAGATGTTTTCTCGATTACCGGACGTGGTACAGTAGCTACTGGACGGGTTGAAAGAGGAGCTGTTAAGGTAGGAGAATCGGTTGAATTGGTTGGTTTAAAAAAGACACGAACCACTACTGTTACAGGTTTAGAGATGTTCCAAAAAACTTTAGATCAGAGTGTTGCTGGTGACAATGTTGGTGTTTTGCTTAGAGGTATTCAAAAAACAGACGTTGAACGTGGAATGGTTTTAGCAAAACCAGGAACGATTACTCCACATACCAAATTTGAAGCTCAAGTTTATGTATTAAACAAGGAAGAAGGTGGACGTCATACACCTTTCTTCCCGGGTTACAGGCCCCAGTTCTATGTTCGAACTACTGATGTCACAGGAAAAATTGAATCTTTTAAAGCTGATGATGGCAGTGACACTCAAATGGTGATGCCTGGTGACCGTATTAAGATGGTGGTAGAACTGATTCAACCAATTGCTATCGAGAAGGGAATGAGGTTTGCAATTCGAGAAGGTGGTCGAACTGTTGGAGCAGGTGTTGTATCTAAAATCGTAGAATAACAATTCTCTTTAACCTTTTAACCGTATATTACTACCTTTTAACCAATTGCTGGATTTACGTGTTGCGCCGAAAAAAGCACGTATAAGGTATTTCTAGGAGGTGTAACCATTCGTGCCAAGCACAAGCTGTAGCCAAAGGCAACACGTAGGATGTAACTCCACGTCTACGTTTTACCTTTGGTCATACCTTGAGTCAAGGGATTGCTATGCACCAAAAGCAAGGCCAAAGTTGGTTTCTACCAACACAGCACATCCCTAGGAAAAATTGCATCCGTTCGCAAACACAAGATTACACGTACACTTGTCCGTAGGGAGACGTGATCCCTTCCTACAGACTTGCTAGTAAAAAAACCACGCCCCTTAACCAAAGGCACCTCTACCCCTTACCTACCGTTTTGTACCCTCTGCTTGGCGACCAAAGGTTTTACTATCCAAGTACCTTAAGTTGTACCAACACCAATCGGTAGTAAAAAGAGGTGCGCGTCCTACCTACCGTTCTACGGTTCTACGGTTCTACCGTTCTACCGTTCTCCCGTTCTATTGTTCTACCGTTCTACGGTCTAGGACGTGTTGTTGTCATGCGAAGTAAGCGCAACCATTCTTTGATTGAAGATAGGACGTAACTCGTCCTGTCAAGCAATTCTACCCTTTGTCCTCTCTTTGCAAGTAATCGGTTAGAAGAGTCCTAACGAGCTTCTACAGTCTAAGCGCAAAGCACGTGTTGCGTCGCCCAAAGATAGTGGTAAGCAAGGACGAAGGTTGCAACATAAAAACAACGTACCTCTTGCTACGGATAACGTAGAGTAAAGCATCTCTTGTCACACAACTTGGAGCATTTCGTAGAGGTGCGAAACTTGCTTGAGAAACAGGTTGCTTCGCACAACACTTGTGGGCGAAGAACTCGTGCGCACCAATTCGTGCGGGTTGCTTCGCACAACACGTGTGGGCGAAGAACTCGTGCGCACCAATCCGTGCGGGTTGCTTCGCACAACACGTACCGCACAATTGGTTACAATCACATGGAAAGTAGATGTTCGGGCAGCACTGTGTGGCGTTATACAAGTTGTTCTTTTACCTCTACTTTGTTTTAACTCCATGCCTTGTAAGCTTGTGTAAAGCAAACTGACAAAACACAGATTACAAGACGACCACGTAAGGTTAGGGTAAGCAAGTGTATGTAAGCGTAGGTCAAACAATTGCTTTGTACGCAATTGATTAAAAATATTTACAAACCCGTGTTAAGTACTAAGAAAGGCTTTTATCTTTGATTCAAACACATCCTTTTTCTCAATAAAAGCTTTAATGGAGGTTTTAACTTTAAATGAAAATTCATCAACTTGTACAAGCAATTGAACTCGACCAATTAAAAACCGATCAACCTAAAATATCTATTGGTGACACGGTTAAAGTGAGTGTTTTAATACAAGAAGGTAATAAACAAAGAATTCAACCTTATGAAGGAGTTGTTATTGCGCAACATAGAGCAGGTATCAATTCCACTTTTACTGTACGCCGCATTTTTCAAGGTATTGGCGTAGAAAGGGTTTTTACAACACATTCCCCTTCCACAAAACAGATAGACGTCCTTCGAAGGGTAAAGGTCAAAAAAAGCAAGCTTTATTATTTACGAGATCGAGTAGGTAAAGGAACAAGATTAAAGACTAAAAACTCTTAAAAAACCCCTACTTGGCAAAAACTTAGGGGTTGTGTTTGCTTGTGTTATATGTTGCTACGCCCTACATGCAAGGCAAAGGTATGGGTGGGTCGCAAAGCAACCACGAAAGGTTACAAGAAGCTCGTAAACTCACCTCTACTTTAAACCTTGAGCTGATTGTACTTGTTGCTTGTCCTACCTCCGGTTCAGGAAGATGCTGGCAAAACATCAAATATTTGTTTTGTAGGGGATGAAAGTGGAAAAATATGAATAATTCTTATCAATCTGAAGATTTAAATTTAGTTCGTCGTTATATTGTTACTGGTTCACGTAGAGGCAGTAACTATTGGTGGGCTTCCATATTGTTTTTAGGTTCACTCGGTTTCTTATTAACTGGTGTTTCAAGTTATTTGAAAACAAATCTTGTGTGGTTTGTCCATTACGAGAACATTTTGTTTTTCCCACAGGGTCTAGTAATGTGTTTCTACGGTGTTTTAGGTTTCTTTTTCAGTTTTTATTTGTGGTTAACGCTTTTTTGGAGCATAGGTGGTGGCTTTAATGAATTTAATAAAAAAGACGGAATTGTTCGTATTTTTAGGTGGGGTTTTCCTGGTAAAAACCGGCGAATCGACCTCGAATACAATATTAAAAACGTTGAAGGTATAAGGGTAGAGCTGACCGAAGGGATTAACCCTCGACGTACCATTTACATCAAGATAAAAGAGTCTAATGATATCCCTCTAACCCGAATAGGACAACCTATCACTTTAGTCGAAGTTGAAAGGCAAGCAGCAGAATTAGCAAAATTCCTGCAAGTTTCTTTAGAAATGGTTTGATTTTGTGAATCTTTATCAAAAAACCTGTTTAACTAAAACTACATCTAACCTTTAAGTGACATTAAACCTGTTGTTTGCTTTGGATGCTAAAAGCGATGTTAACAGGTTTTGTGCGTTACTCGTGCTTCGCACGAAAGTTAGCACAGCAAAAAACAATTTAAAACCAAGATAGTGTTGTGCTAGGTGATGCGTACCAAAAGCTTCTTATTGTGGCCAAAGGCAACACTTAGTGCTTGACCTATCCATACCTTTGCTTTGCATGTAGGGCGTAGCAAGACATGCACGATCTTGCTTGGCACAAAGTTTAACAATGCGTTACAACCGCTTCAGCTTTGTTTTGCTGAACCGTGGGTAGCACAACGTAAAGAAGCCGATTGTCGACCAAAAAACTAGGAATTCTCTTTGGTTATCCATTAGCTTTGCTCCAGCACCACGTAGCAATCTTTTTACTTTCATGCAAAGCACTTGTGTGGAAGTGTTGTTTCGCAGGTGAGAGCAAGGATGATTCACTTTGTTCCTTTAAGCCCGGAAGCAACACCTCACAAAATTGCTCGGCATTTAGGAGCAAAACCAAGCACCTTTTGCACGGCCTGTTAATGCAAAGCAACAACTACACACAACACTAGCTTCGCTCTATGAGATCTGTGCTTTGTAAATCAACTGCCTCCCAAAAAGCCCAAAAGAGTACAAACCAAACATGCACATACTGGGTATCACTTGTAGAATCCTTTTTCTTTTTGTGATATACTTTTATTAGATTTAAACTAAATTGGTAGGAAAACTTGTAAAAGGTCCAAATATCATTTTGTTTTTGTGTTACAAACTGCCTACATGCAAAGCAGCAATTAGTCTTTGTGAAGCCAAGGCAATGTTTGGTTGTAAAAAAATCGATTTTTATACTATATTTGAAAATATTGCTTTCTTTTCAAAGAAAAAGCTTTCGGTAAAAAAAAAGACGTATAACCATTCCTTGACGAACTTCGCACGTAAGACGTAACTCGCAGCAAAGTAAAGTTTTGTAGCTACAAACCACTAGAGTCGATTAGCCGGATGATTCGCGTTGTTTTACTTGAAATCGAAAACTTGCTTTGCACAAAAATCACGTGCTTATGCCGTAGGCAACAGGTAGAGGTGGAAGTGGAGATGCTTCGCTCCACCTCGTACCAATTAAAGTAAAAATGATTAGACAGTTTTAAATACCAAGTAACGAGTGTCACAGCTACTCATACTTTATGAGCCAAGCAGAACAGATTGAAACGCTTCAAGCAGATACTGTTTGACAAGTACTAGTTTCTTAGCTTTTCCTTGTAATGTTTGGTGGCAAGGAACGCGTAAGCAGATCTCTTGTTCAGAAACAGATACAGTTGCTTCTGATGTGCACCGAAGGGGGCTCGTAGACGTGCAACCAAAGTTAACTCGTAGGCTTGTACCGTTTGCTCTTGTTTTGCACTAAAAATCAGGTAAACAAGCAATCAAGTGTTTAATTGCCTACAAACATAATCTGTTTTTGGTAGAAAGTTACGGGGATATGGCGGAATTGGTAGACGCAACGGACTTAAAATCCGTTGGTTCTAACGAACTGTGAGGGTTCAAGTCCCTCTATCCCCACTTGAAAGCAGACAAGCAATCAAAATGTTCTTACTTTCTACTGGTTTGTTTTGTCTTTAAAAAGATAAAGGGTTGCTTGTAACCTTTTCGGCGGACGCAATCAATTGCTTGTGTTGTTTTTGGCCACAAGACGTGCTTGCGTCCTATCTTCGATCAAGGGATCGCTCGTAATAGAAAGCCTGTTCTGGAGAAAAGTGGCACTCTCTTTCAAGCGTAGTTGAAAGAAAATGATATGTATAACCTTATATACGTTGCAAAATCATGGTTTGCGGCTTTTGACCGCAGACAGGAATGGGTTCTTTTTTAATGCATAATTGGCTATCTCATCCAATTGTTAAAGTTGGCTAAAAACATCCTTTTGAATGAGATATAAAATCTATCCTGGATTCAGAGCGGTACCAATTGCTTTTAACCAGTATCACTTAAGGTTTAAAGAGGAGTAACTTCTACTTGGTTTAATTTGTTCATAAAACAAGAAACCATTGGCAAATGCTCTCCAAACAATTTGTTTGTAAAGCAAGACGATACGTTTTGCGCAAAAAACAGTTTATAAAAGGTCTACGTTAATTGCTTGGTTTGGTTTTGGCCGGGTTTTGTTTCCCTTGGGTTACGCAAAAACCTGTTTTGCTACGTATGCAATACGTAGTAAATAACATTTGGTAGGCTTGGCTGTTGCTTATCAACTGGTTGGCTTGTGCCTTACCGCCTAATTTTGTTTGATTTGAAAAGGGTTGTTTCGTACAAGATCCAGCAGTATTGACCGTCGCAAAACATAAAATCCAATTTCGCCCTTAGCACGACATAGTTTGCTGCAAAACGAAACGTTGGCTTACTTTGTGTGCGTGTATCTACCTGTGTTGCGTTGTTTTTTGCATAAATGGCTAGAAGATAGGGTTGGGCGCAAAACAATACGTGCGAACCAACCGGTTAAGGTAATATTCTCTACAAACATAAAAACAGCCGACAAACTCTAATCGGTTACAAATCACTATGTAGCAATTGATTAAAACCATTTTACACGTAGGCGCAGGTTACAAGCATGGCCGTGTATGTGAAGTTGGAAACAACATTGATTGGTTGCTTTGCAAGGACCACTAAACAAAAAGCTTGCTAAAAGTGTGTTTTGTTTTATTTCAGTTTTCTCTACAAGGGTCGATGCCCGAGCGGTTAATGGGGGCGGATTGTAAAT
>JAAMXJ010000842.1:0-32831 GCA_019693375.1 Asterochloris erici | reverse complement strand
ACAAGAAGCAGGTGCCGAAAGGTGTACGGCACCTGCTTGATTGGCACAAGAAGCAGGTAGACCTAGCCTTGGGACGTAGCAACACGTGTGCTTCCGCAGGTAAATCGCTTGGCACCAAGCGATCACAAAGAATCAAAAGAAAAGAAACTTTAACCAATCGATTGCGCCGAAGAGAGCACGTGCTCGTAGCCAAAGGCAACAGTGCGAGTTACGTTTTATCTTCAATCAAGGAATGGTTACACCTGCTTGGCACGATGCAACATTACGACTCAAGTCCTACCAGGTTTTGTTTTATTACCAGCTTGCTTTGTAAAACATAGTGATGGTTTACCATAACAGAGTGGCTTGTAAGTGCATATTATTAAGTGTTAAACAGGGTAATACTTGTGCATAGCGAGACTCAAGGTAGATGCACGAGGTACACGTGAAAGTAGAAAAACCTCTACCTTGAGAGTGTTACGAGGCAAGTGTTGCTTGTTTTTTACGTTTTGTTGTGTTAAAAGCACCAAGACTACAACTGCGTTGGTTGGTTTCTAGAAAGATGCCCGTATTCAAACACAATTCTTAGTGATGTAATTCAAGTCTATTCTTTGGCATCTCTTACACACTACTTGCTGTTAAGAGCAGATTACAACATATGCAAAGGCAAGAGTTCGAGTCGGCGTGCTTTGCTCCACCTCTACTCCTCCATCCTGCCTATAGCACGAAAGGTTACAAGGATGTTGTTAGGCAACCCGTCGCCTTTGTGCAAAGTAAACGGATGAAAGGTGAATCTAATCGGTTTTGCTTACCATGTGTGGTAACCTGTCTTAGATATGTTACCTGGCATGTAACTTTGGGTTGTAATTACATCTCGTAAAACGTAATACTAACTTGGTTCGTGAAGCGATCCCTTACACGCCAAACAAAACAACAAGTAAAACCAACCCGTTTTTTCACAACGAATGTGAAAAACAAGTAAAACCAACCCGTTTTTTCACAACGAATGTGAAAAGGTTCTACTCAATTACACTTTGCTCTTGGAACCAAAAGTAACACGACCCAAGGTAGAAATGCCCCTGGCTTTAGACGGGAAACACGTGTTAGTTTTCTTTGGGGTTAGCTGTTACTTGTGTTGCCTTCGGCTACAATACCTTCACGTGCGAAAAAAACAACCCTTTTGTTTTGGGTCTTAGTACGCCACGTATTGGTACTTGCCAGGCACTTGCTTTGCTCCATGTTTTTACCCGTACGGCTCTACAAGAAATACGCCTTGTAACAAAGTATCAGCCGTTCGGTAGTAAGGTTGCTTCTTTTGTTTGAAGCCAAACACAACACGGTAATAGCTAAATCTACCCACGCAAGCATTTTTTTGGACAATCACTGTTTTCCGTGCAAAACATCCTCTATTATCAGAGCTTGCCTTTGTGTGCGTACCAACAACCAACACATGTGCTTTTTTTAAACGAACGCAACCTTGTGCTTGCAAAGCATGTGTTACCGGCCGAAAGAGGGGTATGACGTTGAAAAAAACAATTTTTATTAATTAACAGGCTTTTTAGGAGGTTTTGCTTTTATGCCGATAGGTGTTCCACATGTTCCATTTCAGTTACCGAATGAGGAGACAGAGCAATGGGTTGATCTTTACAATCGACTTTTTAGGGAAAGGCTTTTGTTTTTATGCCAAAATTTAGACGATGAACTAGCTAATCAATTAATAGGTATTATGTTGTATGTAAGTGCTGAGGAGAGTTCGAAAGAGATCTTTATTTATATAAACTCAGCTGGTGGTTCAGTGCTTTGTGGGATTGGTGTTTATGACGCAATGAATTATGTGAAAGCAGATGTAACGACAATTTGTGTAGGTACAGCGGCATCAATGGCTTCTTGCGTTTTAGCTGGAGGAAGTCGGGGAAAAAGAATAGCGTTACCCCATTCACGCATCATGATTCATCAACCAGAAGGTGGAAGCGAAGGTCAAGCTTCCGAAGTGATTTCAGAATCCGAAGAAGTTATACGAATTAGGCGTCAAGTAGGAAAAATTTACGCAGAACGAACCGGACAACCCCTAAATCGAATCTCTAGAGATATGGACCGGGACCAGTTTATGTCAGCTCGAGAAGCTAAAGAATATGGATTAGTTGACCAGGTGGCAATAGACAAATCGCAATTATAGTGCTACCGCCTTGTACTTCTCCTGCCTGTGGCAAGACTTGCTTCGCACACAAGCAAGATCGACACAATTTTAGTTGCTTTACCTTTCTTTGGCTACAAGGCGCTGACCATTGTGTTACGCCCTACTTGTTGCTACTTGTTGCTACTTGTTGCTTGAGCAAAGGTAATGAACAGGTCTACGAGCTTCCTTCGGTGAAACAAAGGGTACCCGTTTTGTGCCCTTCGTCCCCTCTTCGCGACCCATCCATACCTTTGCCTTGCATGTAGGGCGTAGCAAGACTGAACACGAAAGGTTGTTTCTTTCGGAAAAAGACAAGCAATACAAGTTAATTATAACGAACCATTGTGTTTTGTTTTGCGTTTTGTTGCTCGATACTCCGCTTTAGAACGCTTTATATGTTTTCTAAGCTTTGGCCAGAACAAGCCAAACACGTCTTGCTTTGGAACACCAATCGATCCGCTTGTTAGGTCCTTCTATACGAGAAAAGAGATATGCTTCTCGTGTGTTACAAGACGTTTTGTCGGGACAAGTAAGGGATTGGGTCAAAAGTAGGTGCAAAGCAAAAGGATAACCGAGTTACACCAACAAAATACATGTACTGGAAAGCTGGAGGTGTTGGTACGTGTGAAGGATAGGTCTACCTACTTGCTTTGCACAAGAAACAAAAGGTACAAAACCTCTACAAGTTACGCCCTATCTTCAATCAAGGGATGGTTACACGTCTACGACCTCAGCATGTTGGAAACAAAACCTAGTAGTTGTGCGTAATCTTAAGAAAACTGCGTTTTTTTCTATAATAGCCACCTAAAAACAAAAAAAAAGGGTTGGAAAACTAACCTTTAAAAAACACTCATTAAACCTCTTTGAGTCACCTACATTGCTTGATATCAGCTTTAGTAGATAGTCTACGAGGTGCTTTGCTCTACATCGCGCGGCAAGAAGAAAGCTTTTGTTTAAGTTCACTATTACTGTTGCTCCTAAAAACTATGTGTTGTTAGTATTTGTGTGAGTACATTCGTGGCTTAATCTTGTTAACTTTTCTAAGTATTGGTTAAAGTAGAGAAGCTCTTAAACGAGTTGGTCTAAGTGGCCTGTTACGCCTTGAACTTTAAAGTTGAAATCGCTTGTCCCAATTTATCGATCAACCGTTTGTTATTCGGCTTAAACGTGTAGTTGTTGTTTTAATGTTCTTAGTTACTATTTGGTGTTTATTTAGCAGAATTATCACATCTTACGGCTAATTAAGTGGACGAGTTTGGCACTTGCTGGTAAAAAAAAGACGTACTGCTTTCTCTTAAGGAAGACGTGATACAAAGCAAGACCTTTGGTTAGTGGTACTGTTTTGCTCTAAACAAAGTACTTAGCGCATTGCATGTGGTAGTCCAAAAGAACAACCCTCGTTGTGTTAGTATTTTGTAAGGTAACCTTACCGTTCACCCTAAGAGCTGGTTTGTCAATGCACGCTATCCACCCGATTTGTTCGACCTGCAACTAACGATAAGATGTTGATTTTACCTTAGAGCAACCTTTAAGTAGTCATTGTGAAGGCGTAATGCAATAGCAAACCTGTTTTGGGTTTCTCTGTGTTGCTTGGCAATCTTGCAAATCAGTCAAAGCAAAACATGCTGTCCTACGAGTTGCCTTTGATTGCACGTTGACCTAACACAAAGATTGTTTGTTCCTTGTTTTTGTTTTCTTCCGTAGTCACGTGTTTCTTGGCACAACCCTCTTGTACTTTACGTGTTGCCTTTGGCTACTTTTGCTAGGCACGCAAAACCAAGCAAAGCACATACCTCTTCTTATTGCTTTGCATGTAAGGGCAGCAATTCGTGTTGCTAAAAGGTACAACACGTAGGACAACCTATACAAACAGCTTTGCTTTTATAAGCGACAACTTTTTGTTATCTAAAAACACAGGCAAATTGTTTTCTTCTTTAAAAAGTGAAAGGTTCAGTAAAATCTAATCACAAGAACCCCCTTTGTTTTCTTTATACAGACAAAAGAACGGAATAGTGTTTTGGCCTTTTCATGCAAAACACAACAAAAAGCTACCTTTGCAAGGTATAAATGAAAACAAGGTATTGAACAGGTTTTTTTGGTTGCTTAAAGTGTTTTGTGTTTTCGTTAAAAGTTTTGTCAAGTTTAGTTTAAAACAAGCAATATGCTTGGTTGATCCTTTTTTTTTGCTCGCCCTAATTGTGATTATGCAACGTAAATCTTTTAACTTGTAAGAGAAAACGCAAAACTACTCTTGCTAAAATTACAACTTTGTATCCTGGAATTACCCTTTTACACGCCAGATAGGCTTTTAGTTTTGTCTTGTACACACGGTGTAGTGCAAAATGTTAATATTTTTTATGGGCGTGATACGCGTTGCAAAATACATGTAAAGCAAATCCGCTTTAAGATAATAACAACATATCAACCAAGACGGGGCGTAAATAGAGTTTGCTTTTAGCACAAAGGTAGTGCTTTACGTTGGCTTTGTGCTAAAAGCACCTTAACTCTTTCACACGCCCAATCAATCGGTTGACAAAGATGGTTTAAAAGTAAACCTGGTTTTTGGTCTGTAAAGTGGGAAATACGTACATTGGCTTTTGAAATGTTTCTTGATACGTGGAACGCTATTTGGTTATACTTGTTGCGGCCGCGGTATCAAATCTTGCTTGTTTTTCCTGTTGACCTAAGTGCTTTGCATTAGCTAGGTTTAAAGTTACTTTTGTTTTCTTACGGGGACAGAGAAAACAGCACACTCAAAACAGTAGGTTACAAGTCACAAAACAAAAACGTTTTGTTTGTCGGACAGATTGCTTTTTATCTTCTTGTAATCTACGGGAATGCAAAGCAAATCTCTCTTTAAAGTGTTTCGCTTTTCCAACATAAACGTTCCATTTAACTTTTTGCTACGGTTACGTTTTTTTAAGTAAGGGATGGTTAATACCTCTTACCATACATTGGTTATATCTCTTGTTTTAAATTGGATTGTAAATATACGGAACCAAAGATAACACAATGTAAAGGTAAACTACATAAAGTAACAACACTATATAACAACCAATTGGTTTTGCTACCGTGATTCCATATTTTCGGTTAAAGTACTCGGCAAATCAAAAAGAAAGGTTTTCCTTGTTCCTGCAATCCAGAGTCTAGGTAGACCTGTTCTTATCAAAAAAGCTTTATTTAAATCTTTTCATTGGCCGGTTGTAACCTTGTATAAAGCAAACAGATGAAACACGTGTTACTTTTGTTTGTGTTACATGCAACTTTTAACCAAAGGTCTAGCTACCCTTCACCCTCAGAAAACAGTTTTAACCGTTCGAGTACACAATAGGACAATGTTACACGCAGACGAAACAAAACCAAGGCGTGCTAACAACAACGATCACAACACCCCCAAAAAACATTTTAATAAATGTAATTTTAAATCTGTTGAAACAAGGGATCATAAAAACCTGTTTGAAAGGTAATCGGCGGCCTTATAATCCAAAACGGTCTAACTTCTGTAACGTTAAGTCTTGAACCATGCCAGGACTCTCAAGTAGCAGCATTAAAGGTTTAATGTAGCCGGAACAGTTAGACCCCTATTTGGTTGTTTTGATCTGCCGTCAATCGATTGTTTGTATTACCTTCTGCCGTTTAAGGCAAGTTGTCTTACCCACTTGGTGCGCACAAGAAAAGAATTGCAAAGAATGTAGAACAAAGGTATTGCGTTCTTTTCGATTGGCTTGCTTAAGCAACTGTAAGCAATCGAAGCTAGATGTGAGACGTGCATAGCACGTAAACACAAGGTTTTAATTCCCTTGTGTTTTTATAGTACCAAAACCCATGTTTTTTGAGTACTAATATAAAAAATAAAAACTGTTAACAACATTCAAGCGATTGTAAAAAAAAGCTGATAATGTCATTTTTGTCAGAATCACTTGATTTCTTACCCCGATGGTAAACGATTAATCTAAAAGAGTCTTGCTTTGCACGCCAAGTGAATGGTTTGTTGTATTTATACTGTTAGAACTCTCTCACCATAAGCGAAACACTGTTTTAAAATTAAAAAAGCAAAGACAAGTAAAACAAAGGGTTACAAACAAGTGATTGCCAAACCTATTAGACGTGTTAGGTAAATTTTGATCCAAACCGGGTTGATTGCCGTTTAATCAAATGTTATAAGCGAAAGATCGTCTGTTTACAATGCATATGTGACTGATTGTTTTGCGGGCCAGATTGATGTTACGTTCTCGCATAAGAAGAGATCTAGTCGATTACGCGCCAATTGATTTTTATGTTTAAAGTTCATGTGCCCTTCGCTTTGCAGCCAAAGGTAGTAACACAAACAAAAGCCTACTCTTAGGCGACACCCAGATTCGAACTGGGGGATGAGGGATTTGCAATCCCCTGCCTTACCACTTGGCTATGTCGCCAATTTTATTAAACCTCAACCAAAGTTACGTATCTGTCCACATTCAAGACAACAACTGTTTGATTGTTTATACCTCTACTTTGCTTGTGCGAAGCGGTCGGTTAGTGTTATACCTTAACCTAGACCTGCTTTACTTGTAAAATGTAGCAAAAGTAATTACCACCTGTTACATATGGCACGTGGCACACAAGTTGTTTCACACATATCAAGTCTTTTTTCGGTCTTGCTTGTCCTACCTACTTGTAACCGAAGGGAACACAAGGAAAGGCACAAAACGTAGAGTAAAGCACTTTCGAGCAAACCACTCGTAGGTAAAGGTTAAACCAAAGGTTTAACCAAGGGTAGGAAAAGTTGCGTTGGAGGCAACTTTTACATATCACACACCTCTTGTGGCCTTTAACAACAAGAGGTGTGTGATATGTATTCGCTTTGCTCTAACACTAACCAATTGATTGTACTCTGTATATAATTCACAAAAGGTACGTGTTTCGCAAGGGCAACAAGTATTGATTTATAGCTTTTAATTTTAATTTTAATTTGTTTTTAAAGTTAGGTCAATAATTATTCTTTGATACAATTTCAAAAATCACAACCAAAACAAAACCCATAACCCAATGCTTTGCATGCGTTAAGTCTAGCCTAGCCTATAGGTTAGTTTTCCTTTGGACAAGCAATATTGTTTGCTTTGGTTTTGCTGTGTAAGTACTGGTAGAGCGTTATCATGGTTTGCGTTCAAGGTAGTTTCGCTAGTACAAGGCAAAGGTAAACAGTACGCCTTGCTTTGCACGAATTGCCGTGCATACTCATCAAACCTTTCAATTTAATGAATAAACAAAAAAAGACGTGTTGCGTTGCTTGTGTTAGGTGTTGCTAGGTCCTACATGCAAAGCAAAGGTATGGATAGGTCGCCAAGCAGAGGGCACAAGACAGCAGGTGAAAGGTAGAGATGCCTTTGGTTGGCGGGCGTGGTCTTTTACCAGCAAGTCTGTAAGAAGGGATTGTTTGTCGCGTACGCAAAGTGAGTGGTACACATTTTGTCTACAGCATAACCAATACTTGGTCTTGCAAAAAACCACAAAGCAAAGAGAACGAGGGAAAAGCAACACGTGCAAAACAATTTGTTAAAAAAAAGGTTTTGCTTGCCTTGGGTTGAAATTAGCACGAGATACGTTCGAACAAAACACACCAAAATTACCTTGTAGATACATTTTGTCCGTCTTTAACGCAATCATTTCACGGTCAAAGAGAAACAAAGTAGGACGGGCAAGTGATTCTTTGAGTTAATTCATTACCATTAAATGCCAAAAGAGACCAAGGTAACAAAAGAGATTTAAAGGTTGTGTTGTGCTATGTTATGCGTACCGAGAGCTCTCTTCAGCGCACAATCTCGCTTTGCACAATGTCCACCAATTGATCACAAAACAGGACGTGTCTGGATATAACAAACTTGTTACTGATTTGATAGGCTTAGCTGAAGGTTATTGTTTTTAGATGTAATTAGCCGCTCGAAGACTTGTTCTACTCACGTTTCACTGTACATTAAAAGTTGTTTTGCGACCACAGCTATAAACATATTCTAACAGCCTTGGCTTTGGAATGTGCTAGAAGAGTTTGTACCAAGTACAAACTTCCTATTGCCTTTTTTTTTAAGAAAAGACCAACTAGGCACTTGTTTTGTATTACGAGCTTCGACCTAACTGCGTTCTAGGTAAAGGCACATCAACGTAACTTTTCCTTTTGTTTGCTTGTTCTACCTACTTGTAACACAAGGGAGACGTGGTCCGCCCGTCGTTTGTAAGTAAGACAGCGTAACACGTCCTGTATTAGGCCAAAACAAGTTTGCTTTTGCTGTTAACCGCCCACTTAACTGAGGAGAAATAGGTTAGATTATGATAGTGCTTGAAAAATGTAAAATGGCAAAACAAACCACCGTTGTTTGATTTGCTCTTTTACTGTGTAATTCACAGGAAATAAAATTACCTGCTACCACTCGCTTTTACGCCCTATCTTCGATCAAGGAATGGTTAGAAGCAAGCAAGAGGGTGATAATTTTAAATTGCCTCACAAAGATGGTTCTTTTTTGTGCAAGGTAAAAGGTGATGCTTCTAACGCACGTAAAAGTGAGTGTTTGGCTCGTAAAGCAAATCTACCCTTCGTGCTTGCTTGGCACACAAGACGCAACACAACCAGTTGCGTGTTTTGCAAGAACAACCTGTTGCTGCGCACAAGCAGTTGGTTTGCTTTCATTCTTTGCAAACCACGACTCGGTTTTACAAGGTCTACCTTTTAGCTTGGCAACGGCTTTCAAGTTCCCGCTTTTTGTCCTACTTACGGTCTAGGAGGTGTTGCTTTCGGCTAAAAGTGGGTTGGTCTTGTGTGCCAAGCAAGCACGAAGAAATTAAAAAAAGAACCATGAAATCTCATTACAACATAATTTCGTTTCTTATTCCTGATTTTGTAGAGATTCAAAGAAACAGTTTTGTTTTCTTTTTACTCGAAGGGTTTGTTAAAAGTTTTTCAAAGAGAAAACGCATTAGGGATAGCAAACGCAGGTATAGATACCAACCAAAACCTTACTTGAATCTGTTTCTTTATCCTGAATATTATCAGCTAAATTACCCAGAACATTCACCAACTCAAGCGGTATTGAAAGGAAAAACTTACGAAAGTAAACTTTATGTGCCAGCTCAATTAGTTAATAGGCGAACAAAAGAGGTGTCTACTGAATGGGTGCTTCTTGGAAACTTGCCTTTAATGACCAAACGGGGTCATTTTATAATAAATGGTTCTCCTAGAGTAATTGTTAATCAGTTGGTCCGAAGCCCTGGAATTTATTACAACCAGGGTTACGACACCCAAGGCAATCTTGTAATTTGGGGGGACTTGATTCCGCAACGTGGTACTTGGTTAAGGTTAAAGAAGGACAGAAATGGGACCGTTTGGGCCCTATCAAAATCAAAACCAAAGATCGAGGCTGTAGCGCTCCTTCAAAGCTTTGGATTACAAAGAAAGGAGATAAAAGCTGAGGCACCAAACGTATACAGAGAATTACTGTTATATTACCTACCCCCAGAAGAGAAGAAAGAGCCAATCGAGGTCGGCCATTTGACGAGAGAGGCTGCCCTTGTTAGGTTGTACTCCTACCTTAACCCAATAGTTGGCGATTCCAATTACAATTACGTCAACTATCGCACGAAAATTGTATACGGTAAAAAGTTCTTATATAACGAGTTTCAAAGCGCTGCAAATTACAATTTAAGTGAGTTGGGTCGTGGTCGATTAAACAATCTCTTTGGTTTAAGGGAAGATCAATTAACATTAACCACAAGAGATCTTCTCTTCGCCATTAACTTGATTTATGAGGTGGAATACAAAACAAAAACGGTTGACGATATTGATAGTTTAAGAAACAGAAGAGTAAGAACCTCTGGTGAATTGATTAGGAATCAAATAAATGTTGCCCTTGTCAATTTAAGGAGATCTATTCAAAAACAAATGAAAGAAAAGAGGAATAAGATTCACCTTCAAAACCTGGTAACCACGAAACACGTCAACGGTTCTTTGCGGGAGTTTTTTGGGACCAACCCACTTTCACAATACATGGATCAAACCAATTCCTTAGCAGAAATAACTCACAAACGCCGTATAACCTCGTTAGGGCCTGGGGGCATTAAACGTGAGAGTGCAATTCAAGTTAGAAGTATACACCCTACTTATTACGGCAGGATTTGTCCTATTGAAACACCAGAAGGTAGAAACGCAGGGTTAGTAAATTCAATTACAGTGTATTCCCAAATCAACTCGCAAGGTTTGCTCCAAACACCCTTTTGTAAGATATATAAGGGTCAAGTTCAATCAAAACGTGAAGTTTCTCTTTTTTCTACCGAACGCGAGGGTGAAATCAATTTAGCTCCAGCTGATTTACAACTCTCGAAATTAGGTTTTTTACAACTTGAGAACGTGCCAATTAAAATGAATGAAGAATACCGATCCACTTTGTCCAGTCAAGTAGAATACACAGCCATCTCACCCCTACAAATGATTTCTGTAGCAACATCATTAATACCATTTTTAGAACATGATGATGCTAATCGTGCCCTAATGGGATCAAACATGCAACGACAAGCTGTACCTCTAGTCTCGCCACAAGTACCAATCGTTGGTACAGGTTTGGAATCGCGAACGGCTGCAAATTCTGGACATCTTGTAGAGTCGAAAACGTTTGGTTATGTATCTTACGCAAGCGGGGAAAAAATACAAATTCAACCCTTTAAAGGTTTACGTTTTCAAGAATCCACCTGCAAAGGAAAAAGCGCGGATTGCCTTTTTCAAGTGATACAAAGTAAAGATGTCGTTTTACACAAAGGCGGAAATGCGGACGAAAGTGAAAGTAAAGCTGTAGATCGAGGTCGAGTTAGGGAGAAAGGTGGAGATAGAGGTAGAGGTGTTTCGAAACACCTTCACCCTCACCTTCACCCTCACCTTCACCCTCACCTTCACCCTCACCTTCACCCTCACCTCCAACCCAGCTACCATCATCATCCCGACGCTGAATCAAATGGATCGCGACTCAAGAGCTGTAAAACAATCAATCGTCGGCCTAAGATTACAGTAGTGTTGCTTGGCCCTCTATCTGTTGGAACACCACTACGAGATACTTTGTATCACGTCGCGCAGCACGCCCCGAAACAAACATTGCAACATGAAAAAAGGGTTTCTCGCCCTTTGGGGGCAAAACACGCCGCAAAGCAAGACGTTCAAAAAAGGTTGGAAAGCAGAATGCAGACAGAACAAGGGGTGCAGGGACATCGTTTTACTTTTACGGGGCATCTTGCCTGTTCGTGCTTTGCACGATCGACTTCAGCAAAAGTCTTGTCTTTGTTTTGTGATTGCTTGTCACCCCCTTTTTACCAGTTGCAAGGAAATCCTACCTACGGTTCAGAAAGACGTGGGGCAAACCACCTTGTAGCAAAGCACAGAACTGTTATTCAGCCGAGATGGGGTAGCAGTCAACTACAAACGTCTTTGTACAAAGCAAAGCAAGTAAATCTTTATTCGACCTTATCTTGCTTTTTTCGATTGCTTGGCACGACAAAGTTTGCTCGTACTAGTTTGCGTGAGTATGATTGGTTGCAAAATCAAGTTAACTTACCGTTAGATGGAAAGTACGTGTATTACGTGCCAACCACATCTTCTCCTACTATTAACTGCCTGTTTGAAGGGAGGCGTGTTACCGATTCATGGGGCGCAAATTCATCACAGGTAAAGCGTTTGGTTGAATCACTTGGTTGTTTTCAGACCTGGAGAAGTTGTTGGGAATGCTTCTCATGGCGGGCAGAACTCCCGTGTTTCTTGTCTTCAACTTTAACTCTGTTTTCGTCTTTACCTGGTACTATACGGAGCAAACATATCGCTTTGAGGCGGAATTCCGATCACAACGTACCACTTGTTTACCAAGGTGGAATCAATGGTCGTGATTGCCTCAACTCTGTAAAGTGTGATTTTGTTTTCTCACCTGCGAAGCAACAACTTACAACCCAAAAAGGGTTGAAAAGCTGTCTTGTGTGCTTTGCGACCAAAGGTAGGACAAAACAAACGGTTGGTCGCAGATTTAAAGCGGACCTTTTAAGCCGAGTAAAGGTTGCTGTTGCATGGACTAATTCGAACGCTTTGCTTCCAAAAGACTCGGTTTTAACGGTTAAGTCAAATCTGTCTTTAGACGGTACAACAAAACGATTAAATTATGCTTTGCCATTTAATGGGTTCAACACATGCCTCACAAGTTTAGTTAATAGTGAACCGATAAAAGGTACCGAAGGTGTATCAAAGGCATTAGGCTGGTCCAAATCAATAGAATATCCTTTACAAGTTTATGAGCGATCAAACCAAGAAACCTGTTTAACTCAAAGACCTACAGTTATGGAAGGGGATTGGGTTCAAAAAGGGGATTTATTGGCTGATTCGTCATCTAGTGTTTCAGGTGAAGTTGCTTTAGGTAAAAACGTGTTAGTAGCTTATATGCCGTGGGAAGGTTACAATTTCGAAGATGCTATTTTAATAAATGAAAGATTGGTTTATGATGATGTTTTTACTTCAATCCATATTGAGCGATATCAAACCCAACTTGCAAGGCATGATCTTTGGGATCTCAAAACATACGTACATTCAGTTGTTGAGGAACTTTGGCCTGAAATGCGAAACACACCGTCTTATATGCGTAAACAGCAATCCACAAACAAGACAAGACATCTAGATGGGGACGGGATAGCAAAAATCGGTAGTTGGGTAGTTGAAGGTGATATCTTGATAGGAAAGTACCAAGAAGTTGTAGACGACCAGCTCTCTCCTTACGAGAAACTTCTTTTTGAAATCATTGCACCCTCCTACCAGATGCGAATCCGTGACAAATCCTTAAGAGTTCCAAAAGGGGTAGAAGGCCGAGTTGTAAGGATTGAGGTGTTAGAGTCCCAAGAGGATTTGAGTGGTAAGCAATTGCCGATTGGAGCCAAGACTCGTAGTAGGTACCAAACAGGTCTTGCTTGGGGCCCTTGGAACACACATCGACTTAGGTTACGCGCCAATCAATTGTCAAAGCGAATTGCAAAGCATGTGTCCACCTGTATTACAGCTAACAGGTCAAAACTTGCAATTGCAAACCTGACCTCCGTTTATTGGAAAGAGAACAATACGCTTTTCCCTTCTAATAGAGACGCTCAGCTGTTTCGCGGTCTACGTGTTCGTGTCTATTTGGCAGAAAAACGGAGAATTCAAGTGGGAGACAAGATGTCTGGTCGCCATGGAAACAAAGGGATTGTGTCAAAAATCTTACCAAGGCAGGATATGCCTTATCTCCCTAACGGCTCGCCAATTGATATCGTTCTCAACCCTTTGGGAGTTCCTTCTCGGATGAATGTGGGGCAGGTTTTTGAATCGTTGTTAGGGTTGGCTGGAATCCATTTAAATCAACAATTTAAAATCCTTCCTTTTGACGAACTTTATGGTTCTGAAGCTTCTCGTAGTTTGGTTTATTCGAAACTTTACCAAGGCCGCTTGAAAACTGGACAGGATTGGTTGTTTAATCCCGAAACCCCCGGAAAAATGCCCCTTTTTGATGGCCGTACAGGACAGCTTTTTGACCAATCAGTAACTGTAGGTCAAGCCTACATGTTAAAACTTGTTCACCTTGTAGATCACAAGATTCATGCCCGGTCGATTGGCCCCTATGCGTTAATAACTCAACAACCTTTGAGAGGTAAATCAAAAAAGGGGGGGCAAAGAGTAGGTGAGATGGAAGTTTGGGCCTTTGAGGGGTTTGGTGCGGCTTATACCCTACAAGAGCTTTTAACTGTAAAATCTGACGATATAAAAGGCCGGCTCCAAGTAATGGACAGTATCTTATATAAAAGAGATGTAGTAGTGGGTAGACCTGCTGCGTTTGAAGTTTTAATTAAAGAACTTCAGTGTTTGTGTCTTAAAGTAACTACCTTTCGAAACCCTTGCTCCTAAAAAAAAGACGTGGAGCAAAGCAGAGTCTTTGGTTGATGCTTTGCTCGTAAAACCTTTGCACAAAGAGCAAAAACTTGTAAAATGTGCAAACCCACTTTGTTTTCTAATCCAAACCCTTCTTTTCTTTCAATTACCACCTTGTGAGTGAAACACGTATATGAGTGAAACACGTGTTGCTAGATCCCAAGGATAGGTTGCCAAGCAAAGGGTACAACGGTATGCAAACAAGATTAGCAATCGGTTAGAAACATCGAACCAAGTGAGTTTCTTGGGCCTTTATGTTGTCTAAGCAAGAAAAAGGTTTTTTGTTAGTTTCAAGCAGAACAAACGATGTGCCGTGCTAAACCAACACGTAGTACAAAACTCATCGTTATTGGCAACTTAAAGAAAAGCCAAAAACAGTTAGCCTAGTGTTGCTCAACCTTACAATGAGGTTTGAGTTAGACTTGTAAGACAAACGTTTCTGAGAGCTGGAGGTTAATATGAAACTCAAACAAACTCAGTTTAGTGGGATACAAATAGGGATAGCATCACCAACACAAATAAAACGTTGGGCAGAGCAGTATTTGCCTAACAACTACATTATAGGAGAGATTAGAAACCATCAAACATTAAGTTACAAGACACTGGAACCAGTGCCAGGTGGTCTTTTCTGTCAACGTATCTTTGGTCCAATAAGGAGTTTTAAATGTTCTTGTAGAAACCCAAAAAGTCAGACAGATCCTTTAAAAAAGTTCTGCCCTCAATGCCTTACAAAATTTACTTACTGTAACGTTCGGAGACACCGTCTTGGGTATATACGGTTAGCTTTTCCTGTGGTTCACCTTTGGTACTTAAGAGGTCGAACAAATTACATTTCGATCTTGTTAGAGCGAGAGGGTCGTCGAAAGTCTAAGAGAAAAGTAAAAGATGTTACTTATTGCGCAACAACATCAAGCTTTTTTGAACCTGAATGTGGATTACTGCTTGGCCCTCTTAAACCTTTTTTCCACCTTTTACCCTTCCCGAGAATGATGATACATCGTGAACACCCAAGGAAATGGAACGAGGAGGTAGTGGAGCGTTGGGACTTTTCTTGCTTTCCTAAATTTTGTACAAACCCCCCTAATTCAAATGATCGTTTACTTGAGCAATATCAAAAAGTTATAACTTTGCCGAACTCTACTGCCCGTACTACTACTTTTTTTAGCCATCAAAGGCATCTCTCTTTAGAACAGGCACATCTATTGTTACCTTTGACCGCCAATTCTAAAGCACCGATTAATCCTACCCCAAACGATCAAAAGCCGATCAATTTGACCAATCAAGGGAATGATTGGCATCTTCCGTGTCTACTGCCTTCCATACCAAAGCAATCCGCGGACAATCTGTTCCCTACGGACAGTTACATGGCTAGGTACTTGCTTCACGCAAATTCAAACAAAGCACCTTTAATGCAGGCTGCTTTGAGGTCCAACATAGAAGTGAAAAAGGTTGAGCTGCCAACCAAAAGTGTAGTAAACCTAAACAAGGTGGAAACACCTTTGCGGTACCAATACTCTACTTTACCAGGTGTTTGCACCCATTATAGACCGGTTGCCTCTTTGTGGGGCCAAACACCTCTTGTTTTACCACCATGTGCCTTGCTGGTAAACAACAGTAATGTGCGAATTTGTGGTACCGAAACCTTTTCCGACAATCAGGTCGAATGGTATTTGTATACCACACAATACAGGTGCCCTTTGTCAACCCTACAGGTTTTGCTCAACACCAAGTCTTTACGTTTGCGTGATTCTCAAAAACGCGAAATCACACCAGCCACTCGAAAAAAGCGAATATTACTCTTGAATCGTTCAAACAAGGACCACAACTTGTTTCCCACCAACAACAAGGTACAAGACACGTTGGTGCATAGCAAAAGGTGGGATTGGAGCGGTTGTACCGTACCACCACCACCCCTTCCTTTGGAGGGCTTAACCCTTAAAGATCTTGTCATCAACCTAGATAAAGAGTTTCCATCTTGGATTCACAGATTGTTAAAACAAGACTTTAACTCTCGGGATAGGTCTCAATATAACCCTTGGTTTCACTCTTGGTTTCACTCTTGGTTGGAGCAAAGGGGGGAGATCTCTAGACTCAGACTCTCTAATCTGTGCCCAGAACTTGCCAAAGCACGTCGCGAGGATCAGCCATTCGATTGCCGCGCACGCAGATCTCAAGCCGCCTTTGGTAAAGCTATTTACCAATCACGTTTTCATACGGAGAACACATGCTGTGAAATTGGTCTTGCTTTAGTTAAAGAGGAGCTATTGTTTGTAAAGTATTTGGGCAGGTGGAAAAAACAGATGCGTTTCATTGGTCGGTTTTCTGTTTTACCGGCAGTTCGAAAACAGTATAGGAGGAAAGTTAGAAGAAAGCGTTTGCAAGCACGTACCATTCAAGGTGTTTTGACAGTCGAACCATTTGCAACAATCATTCGGAACAGGCAATTGGAGCAAGCAAACAACCGATTTACTTTGGTAGATGCGAAACCCTTCTACGATAAAACAAAGGTTAAAGGTTTGTCTACAAACTCTACTTACAAGTGTAGGTGGGGGTCGAGCGAAACACCTTTGTCTTCACCACCACCTAAACCTTGGAGAGTTGTCCCGGTTAACGTGGGTTTGGTTGGTACCAACCGACAAGTAATAGAAGGTTTTTCGACCCTAAAAGCTCGAATGGATAGTTTAAAAGTTCGAGCGATCTGTCGTGTAACAAGTTCCACTTTGCTTTATAAAACACAAAAAAGGTTTGGGTCTATTACTTTTAGTCAGGCAGAAGACAAGATACATGAACGGTTGGGATTTAGTCGTAAAAGTGGCCTCGATCGATTTGTCGAAACAATTGGTTGGCTTGCAAACGAGCAACATGCGTCAAAACCTGGAAAAGCTGACTTGTACCAAGTAGCGAACTACTTGTCGATTTGCTTTGGGAATTGGTTGACAACAAATCAATTGTCTCCCTACAAACGTGCTGTTTCACGACCGCACGTAAGATGGCAACCGCTCAAGGTGCGGTATAAAAAAACTTTGTTAGCATATGATCGCCTTAGAAAGAGAAAGAAAAAGCAAACAGAAAAAGATCTAGTTAAGAGATTCTTAGGTTGGCTGAAATTACAACCAAACAGATACAAAAAGTACTCTTGCTACAGCTTTAAAAACTCAAGGTTTCACCTATTCATTAATTTCCCTTCTGACAAACATTCCATTTACAGCACGCCTACGAAATGGTCTCGGTGTAACGAGCCGCGTCTTGCTCTCTCCCAAGTTAGATCGCTTGACTCGCGACCGCAGGTAGACCCTCGGTTAGACTTTCGGTTAGACCCCCGGTTAGAACAAGAAACAGTCTTTAAAACCACTTGCTTTGCACGTACACACACACGTGTACCTTACAAAAGCGGTTTACTTTCTAGAAAATGGTTGGCCATGTTTTTTACCGCAGGTTTAGCGCGTAGTAAGCGTGACTTGCAAAAAACCTCTTTCAAATTGTCGGCCTTAAGTGAAAAACAAGAGCCCACTTTGTACCAACCTCAACCCGGAGTGTTACTTGACCCTGTGAAATACCCTATGAAAGACCCCAAAGTGCCCGTAAAGTGGATAAGAGGTTTCACCAAAGCTCGTGTGAAGCAAAAAAAAGGTGGCGTTCTCCAACAACCTTCACCCTCTCCCGGGGATGTGAGGACACTTGCACGTGAAACGCGTAAATGGGCAGGTGTTGTTTCGATCGATCAGTTGTTGTTTAAGCAGTTTACATCCCAGTGTTTGGTGCAAAGCAAGACGTTGAATGGGGCACCTAGTCGACGTGAAGCGAAATACAACCTTCGGTTAGCAGTGGAACAAGCAAACAAAGAAACCCTATCACCTGTATCGTTTGTACCCGTAAAGCTTGTGCCAAGCAAAAGAGGTTTGTTTAAAACAAGAGCTGGTTACCCTACAACCAAGCAATTCGAAAAAACACCTTGTCTAGTCCTAGAAAAGCCCCAATACAGGTCCCATTTGTTGTTAGGTGGTCCTTTGTTTCAACAGGTTTTGCTTTGCACGGCAAGAGCAGATAAAGAGGGTTTGGCTTTACCTGATACGGGTTTGGTTTCTTCGTGGAGCAAAGCAGTTGGCACGTTAAAACCGTCTGACTTGTACCAACTAACCACTCAATTTGCATGCCGTTCCTACACTCAAACACACACGCGAATCACAATTACATTGGAAGGGTTTGCTGTTAAAGATGCCAACCTTCCCAGACAAAAGTACGTGGTATTTAAACCTAGTTTTAAACACAAGTACATGGCAGGCAGGCCTAGAGTGCTTAAATTTGGAACTAAAGTTATCAATCCTCGTAGACAACTCTTCCAAACAACAAAAAGGTTTACGGCACAGAACCCAGTCACATTGTCACCTCTACGTGAGACTCAAATGACTGGCGGTGTAGCCATTAAAAAAGAACTTAACAGCCTCAACTTGAAACAAATGTATAAAAACTTTAAGGTTGAGCAACTTTCTAAGTTAAATTTTCAGATTGCCAATGTAGAAAACATAGACTGGCTTCCACGAAAAAGACGAAGGAGGCTTAAAAGATTAAATGACCGCCGGTTGAGGATTGTTCGCCGTTTAACGGTAATAAAAGATTTGTGCCGAAACAGGATTAAACCTGAGTGGATCACGTTGTCCCACTTGCCGGTTCTTCCACCTGCTTTACGGCCTATAATTGAATTAGATGACGGCCAACTTGCAGTTTCTGACCTCAACACCTTTTATCAAAAGGTGTTTCTTAGGAATCAAAGATGTTTAGAAGACGAGAGTGAAGGGAAATGTAAAACCTACTACCAACGCTTGTTGCAAGAGTCGGTAGATGCTTTGATTGAAAACGGGAAAGGGGGTCGCCCTGTGTCAACACCAAAAGGCAGGCCCCTTAAATCATTTTCAGACATATTAAAGGGCAAAAAAGGTCGGTTTAGACAAAACTTGCTTGGTAAACGGGTTGACTATTCCGGGCGTTCGGTAATTGTAGTAGGACCCACTTTAAAACTTCACGAGTGTGGATTACCACTTGAAATGGCTCTTGTACTGTTTCAACCGTTTTTAATACGCCAGTTAATTGTAACTCGAGTTGTTTTTACAATTGTAAAAGCCAAGAGATTGTTGCAAAAGTTTAGTCAAAGTTTTTCAAAAACAAGTAACAAGTTTTCTCTTGTGGAATCCACTTCTAATTCTGCACAACTTGAAAACTTCTCTACAAGCACCTTTTCCTTGGCTAGTCAATTAAAGATCTTGGAGATATTGCAACAAGTTATGCGAAACCACCCTGTTTTGTTGAATAGAGCTCCTACCTTGCATCGTTTAGGGGTACAAGCATTTCAACCCAAATTGGTTGATGGCAAAGCTATACTTTTGCACCCTTTAGTTTGTCCTGCTTTTAATGCTGATTTTGATGGTGATCAGATGGCTGTTCATCTTCCTTTGTCGTTAAAGGGAAGAGCAGAAGCTTGGAAGATAATGTGGTCAAGAAACAACTTGTTGTCGCCTGCAACAGGACAACCTATTCTTGTTCCAAGTCAGGACATGGTTTTAGGTTGTTACTATTTAACAGCTTTAAAAAACAGATCGTTAGATTATCAAAAAACTAACTTTCGATTACCACAAAGCAAGACCAAATCCAAATCAAAACATAGTGCCAAGCAAGTGCTGTCAAAGAACACGTGTAAGACATATCAATCACAAGCTTTGCCCGCCAAACAACGTTTATCGGGTACCAATTCATTAGACGTTACCAAACATCTCAGTCAACCAAAACTCAACTTGGCTTTACAAGTAAAAACAGGTGCCAAAGAGCCGTATTTGGCCTTTTATGGTTTTTGTTTCACCGGCTTCAATGATGTGTTAAAAGCTTATTATCAAAACAAACTACAACTCCACACCCCCGTTTGGGTTAGAGTTTCTGAAAGTGCCAACCATGAGTCTGAAAAGGGTTTAGAAGAACCTCTAGAGGTAAGAATCTCTTTGTTTGGCAACTATGATCTGCTGTTTCCAACATACCAATATAGTTGTAACAAAACAAAACAGATTTCGAGTCTATATATACGAACTACTCCTGGTCGAATTATATTAAACAATGTAATATCTGCAATTTCGAGTACCAAACCAACTAGTTTTTCTAAATCTGATGAGCCTCACCCTAACTAAACGTTCTATACGTGTGGTCCGATTACGTGCCAAGCAGGTATTGCCTTTGGCTACAAGTGGTGTGGTAAGGAACTGATTGTTTTGTGCCAAGTAAACAGAAACGTTCCTTGTAAAGATGTGTTCTGCTTGTAATGTTTCGCCAGTCACGCTTGTTCCCACTTGTCACTTATTGGAATCAAAGACAATCTTCACCTTTGGTCTACGAGTTACGTTCTATCTCCGATCAAGGAATGGTTACACGTGTAAAAAAACTGTTGATCGAAGATAGGACGCTGTTATGGTGTGCCTGTTTCCCATGCACAAGGGCAGACTCCAGCAGATCCATTTTGGGGTAGAACCAGGGGTTAGGCGCCTAGTTTAAATCATTAAACCCTTGGTTTGTTTGTAACTTCGTGGCTTGTACTCTGCAATTAACACCTACCATTTCTCTTGGGTTGTATGCAAAGCAGTTTGTTTAGCGAATTTCGCTTTGGCTGGTTTGCTTTACAAGCCAAGCACGTTGACCCCTTACCGACAATTTTGATCTACAAATTGCTCAACACCTGCTTTGCACAAAAAAACCAAAATGTGTCTCTATTTGTAGTCTTCCTTCGAACAAAGCAAGTGTAAAACATTTAAACACAGTTATTGATACTTAATGCTTTTTTTAGCGCAAAGGGTCTATTAAAGCAAGTAGGTAGATACTTGCCCTGTAAGGGGGGAGATAGCTAGTTAAGGTATTGAATTGCTTACCACAATCTAAGTTTGTTTTGAATTACTCACCCTAAAAAGTCGTAGACAAACTCTAACAACGGTTGTAGCCGAAGGCAACAAGCCACCTATACATTTATCAAAGTCGCCAAGGCCGAGCAGCCCCTTGAATGAAAAACCTCTCATCTAATTTAACACTTAAATAAATGTCAAACTCGATCATGACCGGAAAACCTAAAAACTTAACGCTTTCTTCTATAGGTATTGTTTTGCATAGGGTTGTTTGGCCTACTACTAAACACATCGAACTCTACCAACCAGTTGTGCGATGTGGAAGCGTGCTTAACCGCCTCTACTTGGGGCCGCAAAGCAGTCAATCAACAAAGCAACTACGTTGCAAAGCAACCGCTTTGTTTGGTAGTGAAACAAGCAGTACGCGAATTGATGGGTCACGAGCCGTTGAAAACAATCAGTTGGTTGGTACGCAAACAGTCCAAAGCCACAAAGAATCATTGATATGCTCGTGGAAGTCGACACCAACAAGGCAGATGCGAGTTGTGTGGTGTCAAGCAATAAAAAGCCAATCAGTAAGAAGCGAATGGATTGGTCAAAGGGAAGCCTTGAAAAGTACCCCTTTAAAGACAAGCAGAGTTAGTACCTTTTACCTTTTTTGGTTTTCATCTTGGCACGTAAAACACGTAGTTGTGCGTAGCAAGACAAAGTGGTTTCGTCCATCTTTCGCGAACGTTTGTTTCTTAACTTGCTGCGCTTTGCCTGCTTGCTTTGCACCAGAAAGCAATGATCTCTTTTTCAATTACTCTTTTGACAAAAACCGTATCAAGGCCTTACTCTCATGGTCCTTAATGCACTTTGGAGAGAAAGTTGCTTTAGACATGGTAGAGAAAATAAAACAGATTGGTTTTGAATATGGTACACGTGCGGGAGCTTCTTTAGGTTTAGAGGATTTAAAAATACCATTAAGTAAAACCGCTTTACTGGCTCAAGCCGAGTTAGACGTACAATTCACACAAAATTCTACCTTACAATTCAAAGTTACAGCAATTGAACGGTTTCAACATCTTATCGATACGTGGCATAGAAGTAGTGAGAGTTTAAAAAAAGATGTAGTTCAACACTTCCGTTCAACTGATTTGCTTAATCCTGTCTACATGATGGCTTTTTCGGGGGCACGTGGAAACATCTCTCAAGTGAGTCAATTAGTGGGTATGCGAGGTTTAATGGCCGACCCACAAGGGCAGATTATCAGTTTCCCTATTCGTAGCAACTTCCGTGAAGGGCTTACTCTTACAGAATATGTTATCTCTTGTTATGGTGCACGAAAAGGGTTAGTTGATACAGCGTTACGAACAGCTAACGCGGGTTATTTAACACGACGCCTTGTAGATGTATCTCATCATGTTGTAGTTTCTCAGTTTGACTGTAAAACAAATCGAGGTATTTTCCTTACACCGTTGTTTGAAAACGGTAAGGTCCGCCTACCCCTTGAAGCTAGATTACTAGGCCGTGTCTTAGCACAAAACATTTCGAATTCAGAGAAATCAAGAGGCAAACCAGTATCAAATTTGCAAACCAAGGTCTTGCTTGGCACAGGCAAGAAGAGAAGGATTCCCAAATGTTTTGGTAAAAGGTGGAAAGAAAACCAAGCAAGGCCTTGGGTTAAAGTTTTGCAGCCAAAAACAGAAACATCTTTACCCTCTTGTAGAACGCAAAACAGTACGAGCCCACCACGTCTTGCTTTGAAAGAAACAATTGTTCGCGAAACACAACAACCAAATCACTTTAAAGTAGAAATTATTGGATCACGAAATCAACAGATCTCACACAATTTAGCTGAAAAGATTGCCGCTTTAAGAGACAAAGTGCTAGTCCGCTCACCCTTGAGTTGTAATCGAACAACTTCAATCTGTCGGTTGTGTTATGGTTGGAGTTTGTCCGAAGGCAAACTTGTTCCTTTTGGTGAGGCTGTTGGTATTATTGCAGCCCAATCAATAGGTGAGCCTGGAACCCAGTTAACAATGAGAACTTTCCACACAGGAGGGGTTTTTTCTGGTGATGTGGTAGATGAGATAAGAGCTCCCCACAAAGGGCTCATTGAGTTTTCAACCCCACTTCAAGGCAAATTGGTGCGAACCTCTCACGGCAAAATAGCTTTTCGAACAAAAACAAAAGGTGTGTTGAGAATCAACCAATTGCCTCCGCCTGTTCTACCTACGGTTTTGCTTTGCACAAGCGACAAAGATCAAGGGAAAGGGGTTGCTTCGCACAGGTATCAAGACAAACAAGAGAGACAAACCAAACAAACGGTACTACCCCAACCGACAGATGCAACTGAGATTACAATTCCACCGTTAACAGTTTTGTTTGTACGACAGTTTGAACAGGTAGTTTCAAATCAACTTGTTGCAGAGATTCCTGTTGGAGCAACACAGATTGATGAGAGGGTTAGAGAGTCGTACAAGTTGTTTTCTGAGTTGGAAGGTAAAGTGCTTTTTGACACTTTAATGATACGTCTTGCACAAAGAGAGAACAACAAAAGCACTCAAAAAAGTGCTTATTTGAGCTCGATTTGGGTTCTCTCGGGGAAAATATACAGAGCATCTTATGAGTGGCAGTTTTTTCCCAAAATCGGTGATTTTGTCGACCAAAGGGCTGTTTTAAACCAATTCACCACTACCGTTCTATGGGAAGGCTTTGTTTCCAAGTTGCCACCAACATCACTTTCTACTGGAGTCTACACTACTACTTTAGGGCGGAAAGCACGTGGCGGTCTGATGGATTCGACTGATTGGTTAGTATCAGATCAATTCACGGGACAGAATTCGCAAACTAGATTAGTAAAACCACAAAGATTAAATCGGATTGGTCGATACCAAGGCCAACAAAAAGGTTTGTTAAGGGTTTACTTCTCGACCGGCCGGTGGAATCCTGTTTTCGATGTTTTGCCAGGAAAGATTTCGAGGAAGAAACGTAATTTATCAACAACAAGTACAAGCAAGTGTTTGCCTTCGCAAAACCTTGCCAAGCAAACAACCAAAGGTTTAACGTCTCAAAGCAAACAGCCTTTAGAGACAATGTATCAGCAAGAGCAGATTTACGTTAATCAGCCTTTCTTTTCGACCCCATTAATGGACCTTCAATACAAAAGGGTGGGTTATTTGCTTTCCCTTTCTAACAACCGAAAAAGCGGATTCTTTTGTTCTAGTTTCGCTTCACAACTGCTTGGAATTCAAGGTAACAGCTCCTACCTGGCAGAGTTTGTTGACATCCACACTGCCTTAGGTTTCTTACCCTTAGAAACTAACTCGAAAAGTTCGAACTCTTGGTTAATAGGGGGGATTCTATCCTCAATAAACCTACTTACAACACACGAACTCTGTCTGCGGTTGTACGACCCAAAGCAAGATGTTTCGGGACGAGCTTTACACGTAAAAAAACGCAATACAGCGAAACAGGTGGTTGTATCGGTATTGCGTACCAAATACAAGGGCCTTTGGAACAAGCAGTTTAAGGTAGCAAACAACAACGGTTATGCTTTTTCGTTTTTGGGCAAGGGTCACGAGCGAAGCATGACAACAAAACAAGACCAATTTCTTGGGGTAAATTCTTTGTGTAAAAACTTTAAAACAGTTCGTGAGATTTCCAAAGCCTTCCGTTTGGGATGGTTTCCCATTCAATACAAAACAGAAACAGGTACTTTAACATACAATTCACAACTTTATTCAGGTAAAAACTTTTCTCGAGGTTCACTGTTATGGGTTGTTGAGGAGGGGTATAGAGTTAAGCACCTTCAAGACTGTAGAAAACATTACACCCCTTCTTGGTTATGGTCTCTGTTGCGTTGTAGAAGGATTTTCCCACGCTTGTTAATTACAACCCCTTTCAAAAACAAAAAAAGTAAGAGTTTTCGTGTTAATCAAGAAATGGTTTGTTCCAACAACAATTGCTTGTTGTTGGAACAAAATCTGCACCTATTCCCAGCAACACAAGGTAAAGGTGGTTACCATCAACACCTTTCTTCGACCGCAAAACAACACCCTGATGTCTACAAGCAAGCAGGTAACACCCCGATCATTAAATCAAAACCTTTATCAGTTGTTTTTGCGGGAAAAGGAAAGGGTGTGCCAACCAATTCTTACAACCGATCGATCAAATACACTACTGGTCTGTTGGGTGCCAAATATTTTTACCTAGTGCAAACGGTAACAATAGCTCTTGTTTCACACAGGGTTGAGTTAAAGGCGACTCGTTCAAGGACCTTGGTACAAAGCAATACCACTTACGGTGGCGAAAGACCTGCGTCTACGAACCCCTTAGTAAACAAAACAAAACTAAAGGCAAACACTTTAGCGAACACAAACTCATTGGCTAGAGCAATCAGATGGCACACAATTGAACAGCAACCAACCGAACAACAACATCTCAAAGGAAAACAAAGGTATTGTGTTAAGCAAGATCAACAGCTACTTGGTCCGTACATGCCCATTGAAAACAAAGAAGAAAGCGAAACCAAAGCAAGACAATTGGTAAGGTTTGCTTGGCACAAGGCTAATAAATTGCGAGTTTCTAAAGGTTCTCTTGGTCTTGCTTTGCCTTCGGTCGCGAAGCAACAGCAATTCAAGTGGGTGGAAAAGGGGTCTCTTTTAGGATTACAAACTAATTCACAAGGCAATCAAGTATCATTAACCGCCCCTTATAACGGGTGGTTGACTGTTAAAGCACCTCGTTTGGAGGGAAAACCTGTTCTTACGTGCTCTGCAGAACCAACCAAAAACGCCTATCATTTATTGGGCAACCGTTCTCGACTTCTAGTTGACTTTCCATACACGTTCTCCTTGGGTAAAGACAAAAGCAAAAGTCGACGTTCAGTCTTTATAAAAAAAACCAAACCCTACCTGTTTCGCCATCTTGATCAACATTTCCAAACAGCAAAAGAGATTGCCAATTTGTCGATGGTAAAACAGGTGGCAAAGCGTGTCGCAAAACATTTGGTTGCTTTACTAACCGAAGGTCTTGCTTTGTACGGGGAGGGGGGTGTGTTACTTGGTATCAAAGGCGTTGACGGTTTGAGTAGAGGTTCGACCTTTGCTACTCAAAGGTACAAGACCCATTCTCTACAACAAGATGTAAGCCAGTCTTACCGAACAAGAATTCAAGTTTCTTCGGCCTTACTGATAACCACAGCGCGGGAATTAGCTTGCAAATCGCAAAACAGAAAAAGATTGCTTGCTTTAAACCTGTTACAAACAAAAATTACACCAGTTTTCTTTCCTTCTTTAAACCAAAAGGTTGAGCAAACAACTCAAACCTTTTACGGGCCAAGCAAAACCTTTTTTACGGCAAGAGATCGTCTTTTTTCTAATCGACCGTACCAATCAGGTGATTTAACACCTACACCAGCTAGTTATAACAGCAAGCACAACCTTGGTTTCTGTTCAGGTTTTGCTTTACATGCCTTTAAACCCCTTTTATTGGGTTTTTCACGCCGTCGAGCGCACAGATACAAAACTTTGATAGAAAACCCTTGCTTTTACATTGGCTTAGTTGGTGATGTTTCGCAACCCCTTGTTGCTTCGCACGTGCTGCTTGCTGTTCGAAAGGGGTGCTTTGTAACAAGTGTTGATGGTACTGGTCAAGTTAACAATTGTTATTCTAAAAAACTTTTATCATCGGAGGTTAAACAAAACTCGTCTCCCAGTGAAACAAGATTTTGCTCTATCAATTGTGGAACCGTTTTTGATTCCCGAAAAGCAATATTAGAAAGAAAAGGTTGGCAACTAAACCAAATAAGATCAAGGAACGTAACCTTCGATTACATCGAGCCGCATCCTCACTTTAATTACAGCGCGTCACTTAAAGGAACACTTGCCTCGCACAACGATTGGCGCAAAACAAAAAACTTGTTTTTCGATTTGATACCTCTCCAAAACAACAGTAATAGTTTGTTTATGGCGAAAGGTAGTGATACAAATCAGTTTAACGTACACCTTCATGCCACCAATCAATTAAAACAAATCACGCCTATTGAACGTTTTGAAACAGAGGCAAGTAAATCCCGCCGAAAAGAAAGCCTACTCTTATTGGGTGTTACGCGTCTAACAAGACACCAAATGGTTGGTTTGTCACCTACTCCTTGGATCTTGGAAAGGAAAGGGCTGCCGTTTGAGTCTTGTTGGCACTTAAAAGTTACACACCTTGAAATTAAACCCGGTTTGTTCTTTTTCCCACAGACAGAAGCGGGTTTACACAGTAATTTGCGGCATAACTCCTTTGAGACCCCAAACAGGGGTAGTTTTTATCACCAGCGTACAAAGCAACTAGGAAACTCGGACAGTTGCGCACAATCAGCTTTGCTGCATCAATCATTTCTATTTCCAGGATCGACAATATCTACACACCTTTTTAAAAATGCACCAAAGAAGGGAAAAACTACCAACCAAAACCAAGATATCTGTTTCAATTCAACTCTTGTTTCTACGAATTGTGTAAAAACTTTACCCTTTTATTCTCTAACTAGATTGAAATCTTTCTTAAAAGATCAGCTCTATCTTCGCCTTTTAACACAGGAAAACAAAAAGCAGGTAAGATTAACGTCTCAAACAACAAACAAACCGGTTGGTGTTGAAAGTAGGGGCAACAATGCAAGTAAAAACGATAGGTCTTATAAGGGTCAAAGGCCCTGCTTGGCACAAAGGTTGGGGTGGAGCAAAGGAGTACCACTAACCAAGGGTCTTACTTGGTATCACGTTGGGCAGCACAAGCAACCACCTCTACAAAAAAACCCTTTCGCCAACCAATCACATTCAAGGCAAGAGGGGTGCGTGGTCCTTGGCCCCAAATCCAATAAGAGTTTGTACCTATCAAGCAAACTTGGTTTTGTTAATCCAGAGAAGAGTGGGTTTTTGAGCACGGAAAGCGATTCCTTTACAAACAGCAAGAAATGGGTTTTGAATTTGCTGATCAAACAAAACACGGATCTCGATCAACCAGCTGAAGGCTCGTCTTCAAGCCAAACACCTGGGATTGGTATAGGACATCAACCTTGCCCTCCTTCTGCGTTTTCGACTGTGTTGGCACGTGGCGCTTCGCTCGAAAACCATTACCCCGGATCAAGCAGATCCCGTGCCCAGCAACTGTCTCGCTTTAATACAGGCACGTGTTCGTTGCCAGCCAGATTAGCTCTTGACTTGACACTCAGAACCAGAGACGGTTGCAACTCTCTTTTACTACTCCGTTTGATTTCAAGTAAACCTTTACCGATTCCAAAGGTAACCTTTACCTTTTCACTGGAAAACACTTTAACGGAAAACTCATCTTGTAAAGTGCCAAACAAAACTATTAGTACTACCAACCAAGAGATTGCTTTGCACCTACCTGTAACTTTGGGCCCTTCATACAAAGCACCACATAGAGCAAGAACGGTAAATTCGAGCCAGTTAGTGAAACCGCTTTTAGTTGATTTGTACAATGGTTTTGTTCTCAATGAATTTCTTTTACTGTTTTTAATAGTAGAAAACTCCAACTCCCGTTGGGCGGTTACGTATAAAACCTTTCAACCAATCCAGTGCGAATTGACCAGTGATTCTAACGATCTGATCCAACAGGGAGGTACTTTGCTCAGTTATCAGAAATGGTACCAATTTACAAACCCTGAGCGTACTTACAACGCTTTTCTTCTTAACCCTGACAATCTCTCTACTGTGTGCCAAGCTGGTGGTAAGTGGTCTGAGAAACAAGTTGTGCTGACGAATCGATCGAAGCCAAGTTTGCAAACAGGAAGAATTACTATAAGCGCACCAGATCGCACCTCTCTTTCCAAGGTTACACCTTTGTGCGTAGCAGGACTTGGTACTTTGGTTAACACAGAACGCTGTGTATCACAAACAACCAAACACATCTCTTTGCACCCTTTTGGTTTAAATTTGCTTTCTATGCTTTTCTTTTTAGAATCGAAAGCCAAAAGAACGCAAAGTAGAAAACCTTTTAAAGGGTTTTTGTTTTCTGCTTGTTCTACACAAAGTCAATCACTTGCTTTCCATCCGATTGGTCTTCCCAACCAAAGGTCGAGATTAAGGTGGCGCGAAGCGTGCTTGCTTGGTACCGCCAATCCACCCATAGACCCTTTTTTGTCGGACGAATCGTTTTGTCTGGGACGGGATCTTGGTGTGTTAGCTCGTAAGATTCAAAGTACCCCGTTATTGACTGACAGCCAACACAAGAAAATCATTTACCAATCTACTCGAGAAAAGCAAGTCAACACAAGCCGATCACCTTTTGCTATCCCTACCTCCAGCAATGCGTCCTTCGTAAAGCATGGTGGTGTAATTGCTTCCCGGCAGAAGGTAGGCAGTACTAATCAGTTCCAACACCTGAGAATTGGTTTAGAATTCTCTAAGTTTGATTCAAAATCTAATAAGCAACAATCTATTAAGAATGGGAGAGGATTCTTAGAAAAACTTGAAACTCTTGTTTCAATAGGAGTTGATTTAAAGGTAAAAAGACAGTCACCTTTGAAAAGCAATCGTGTTTTAAATCTTAGAAAAACCTCTTTCATTCTCTTCTTTGTGCAGTTACAAGTCCCATTAACCTATACCTTACACTTCGGTAAAAACCACATTCTTCCAATTAAGCCCTTTTTTCACAAAAAAGGCCTTTTCAGCCAAGTAGGTCGATTACGTGCCAAGCACCTATACGCAATTAAAGTGCAACCGTTACTTTGCGAGACAAACCTCTTGCTTCGCACATCAACTAACTCTAACGCTGCTTTTCGGTTATCAAGCAACATAACGTCTTGCTTGCCGAAGTTTAATCGGTCTCATCCAAACCAATCAGTTGCTTCAACAGGATCACTTGCCTTGCTTGTAGCAAGGAGCGGCAAATCGACAAGTTCTTGGCCAAAACAGAGTGACTTTTTTGATACTCTTCCACGCGTAGTAACTTTATTGCCCTTCGTAAAGTGTTTTCACTTTACTTTTGTTGCAAGGACCCACCAACTTCCCCAAGATGTATATCGTAAAAACCAAGCTGTTCTTTCAACCAGCATTCTAGCCGATAGAAATGGTAGGATTAGTCAAACAAATCCAGCTTTTTTAATTCGCCGTTTAAGCCCCTATACTGGTGAAGTTACAAGCACAAAACAAGGGCCTAGTTGGTTAGTTTTAACCTGTAACGATCAAATCACTTTTAAGCTGTTTAGTAAAAACCCTACGAGGTGGAACAAAGCAGGTGCAAAGCAAGTGCCAATCAGCCAAGCGATCCTCAAGCAACCAGCAGAAAGCAATAACAAGCATTTGATTACCGCCACACAATCTTTGACTGTCCAAGATACCGAAACTTTAAAAGGGCAAACCTACGAACCAAATCAAAGTGTAGTGCCAAGCAAACCCTTAACTGCCAAATTGCCGAATAGCAATCTTTCGATTTCAACCCCAGAGACCCTTGGCAGCAAACCTTTGCGCCTTAACGTTCACATAGGGCAATTGGTCTGTTATGGGCAAGAGATTACAGATAAAACAGCTACCAATGTTCCAGGTCAAATCCTACAGATCACAAACAATACAATCACCTTACGAAGGGGACAACCTGTTATGTTTCCCTCAAAAAGTGCCTTACATGTTCATCACCAAAACCTGATTAACAAGCAAACAACTCTGTTAACGATTTTATATCAAAGATTAAAAACAGGAGATATTGTTCAAGGGATACCCAAGATTGAACAGCTTTTTGAAGCACGACAAACAAAAGACGGACAACCTCTTCCTAACAACTTGGCCGACAAATTAAATGAGTTTTTTTGTTACTATAAAACCAAATCAAGACCTCGTAGTAGGGGTGAAACACGTCAACCAAAGGTAGAAACACCTCCATCAACTCCCGTTAAAACGAGAAACCCTTTCCTACCAAAAGTTTATCGCTTCACTGTTCCTTTTGATGGGTTGAAACTTAGAAATAAAAGTGAGCCAAGCAACAGGTTGCCCTTTGCATGGAGGCAATTACCAACTCTAAAAACAGGTATACCTTTCCAGACCAAAGGTAGGGCTTGGAGCGAAACACCACATGTTTTGCAACACACGAGTGCTTTTGACAAAAGCAAAGATATCGGTTTGAAATTGTGGGAGATAGCGGTACGGAAAAGTGTAAAAAGAATTCAATTGGTTCTTGTAGAGAGAATCCAAAGAGTTTACCTTTCTCAAGGGGTTGTTATTGCAGACAAACACCTTGAGATAGTAGTTCGCCAAATGACCTCAAAGGTACGAATCACACACGGAGAGGGTGCTGGATTGGTACGTAACGAGTTAGTGGATTTAATTCATGTAGAACGATACAATAGATCATTACCTAAATTTAATCCTATTAAATACGAGCCTGCAATTCTCGGCCTTACAAAAACCTCTTTAGAGGCTCGAAGCTTTCTTTCTGCTGCCAGTTTTCAGGAAACAAACAGGGCTTTAAGCAAAGCAGGTATTCAATCAAAGATTGACCTTTTGGGGGGATTGAAACAGAAAGTGATATTGGGTCAGTTGATTCATGCTGGAACAGGGTGGAAATGGAATTCGTGGGATTCAAACCGCCAGCCTACACAAGAAGCAATTAAACCGAACGGTCTTGTATAAAGGTCTTGCTTTGCACGTGTTGTACCCCTCCTTGTGTTTCCTTCGGCTACAAGTAGGTAAAACGCAACACGTGTTGCTTGGTGCAAGCAATGCCAATCACTAACAAATCTTGCTTTTAACTGTTTCTGCCGGCGTGGGCGTAAAAGCAAAACACTAGTACTACTTTATCCGCAGGAGAAAACCAACTTTTGAACAAAGTTAGTGCAATGCACTTTCGAGCAAAGCAAGATTGTTATCCTAACAAGTTCTACAGCCCAAAGCGTAGAACGAAGCAGATGCGCAGCGAGTGCTTTGCATCAAGCAATATGAAAGCATCAACCAATCCATTACCTAACGTAGAAGAGTCAGTGCAAAGCAACAGGTACCGCTTTTTGCACTGAAGAGAACACAAAAACAACTAACTGGGTTAAAAGGTAGAACCAGTTCTACCCTTTTAACCCCGTACAAAGCAAGATCTTCTCAACATTTAATTGTCTTACCTGTTGTACCCACGATTCCCAAGCAAATTGACTGCTTTGTGTTGATTGCTTTGCCACGTGTAACCAAAAGTTACTCGAGGTGTTTTGTTGGGCTCAAACAGAGATTTTACCGCAAAAGCAAACATAGAAACGACCTTTGAAACATAACCACGTGTTAAAGCGAAACAGCACACGTGTTGCGTCAACTTGCTTTACACGTAGTGTTGTACAACCACTAAGGGTACAAAAGGCCTTGTTCGCAAGAAAGGACATTCTTCGAACAAACAGGCAAACTCTTTTTTAATTGCTTTGTAACGTACTCTTTTTACTTGTAAAAGGTAAACAATCGTACCAAGCTCAAAGCAAGCAATTTAAAAAACCAAGGAAATAGGTACAACGCAACCTGTTTCGCTATTGCTACGCATAACAACAATTAGTTTTGTAGATCCGCTAGTTGTAGCCAAAGGCAACACGTTAGTCAAGGCAGTTTAAAGTTTTCTTGACTAATATCGGTATAAACACGGCAAGTGCTCCGCTCGCCGGCATGTTTTTAATTGTTTACGAGCGAAGCACTTGTGGCCGAAGGCAACACAACCTTCAAGCAACACTTGTTTTGTTAACAACTTTATGATACAATCGGTTTTACTTGTTATGTAAAACTTCTAATATTTGTCTAATCTTTAAAAACAATTACGCAAAAAACGGTGGAAAGCATTCTACTAGTCTTTCAGTTTTCTCTACAAGGGTCGATGCCCGAGCGGTTAATGGGGGCGGATTGTAAAT
>JAAMXJ010000170.1:21340-154238 GCA_019693375.1 Asterochloris erici | reverse complement strand
ACCAAGAACTCAGGCTGACTGACATCCATGCAGGACATCTGACGCTGCAGCACAGCCTCCGCTGAATATCCCCACAGCCTCCAATCTTGATGTCCGGCTAAGGTTCTCCGATGGCACCGTCAGAGACTTCACTAACGACACCAGGGCTGTCTTTGTTGTCTCCTCAGTGAGAGATGGAACATGTTTCCACCAGTTTTCCTGCTGCAGTGCCAAGCTGTTTTGTGCGGCTTGTGTCAACTGTCAGCAGCAGCACACCCCAGCACATCTGCATGCAACTTTTAAATTGAAGGCTACCTGACGCCATCAACTCTGGCTGCAGGGGTCCACATTGTGCACCGTCACACAGCCGGGCGGCAGCAGCCTCCCGCAGGTGGCAGTGCAGTCCTCTGCAGCTGCTGGGGTCACAGGCACCTGCTCAGTTACGGTGACCTTCCCCTCTCTGAACAGCAGCGCGCTGTCTGCGACAGCAGTGGTGGCGGTGGACAGCTTGAGTGCCCTGACCCTGCGCACTCAGGGGTACGGCTACACAGCTGCAGCGGGCAACCTGGCAGCGGTGGCGTCCAGCACCAACCAGTACAGCACCCTTCAGCAGATTGCCTGCCACCCAAGCGACTATGAGCAGGTGGGAATGCTGCTTTTTGCTCACGTTGTCATGTGTCATTGGGTTAGCAAATCTAGACTGCAGGGAGACCTGAAGGACTGACCCTGGCTCCTTGAAAGGGAGGCAGCTGGGCAGTGGAGGGGCCTCACAGTTGACATGCTGATGCTGTCTGCAGGCCACTGTCTGGCTTCTGGCTGCACTTACCAATGGGTCCACATATGATGTCACCACGGTGAGAATGCTTGGGGCAGGGTGACTTGGAGGCTTTCTGGAGGCACTGATGACCACCAGCAGCTGCGGCATTTTCTGCTATTCTGTTGCCCGCCCTTTTCAGGGTAGCTCGCTGAAGTCTGTTTTTCTGCCTGTGCACTTCCTTGCCTCATGAAGCTACGCACTCTTGAAATGCACCACTGCTGCTGAGTCTGATGCTGCCCTCATGCAGGCCCCTAGCACCAGCATCATTTCCTCAGACCTGACCACCATCAAGTTCAATGCCAACCTGGGCAACATCAGCCTCCTCAACCGCCTGCGCCCCCTACAGCCCGGCAGCGCCACCATCTCTGGCAGTTTTGGCGGCAGCAGCGCCAGCGGCCTGCCCATCTCAGTGGGCGGGCCGGGCGCAGCCGTCACTGTGCAGAGCATGTCGCTGACAGCCACCTGGTGCGCCAGCGGCAGCAGCGACCCACAGTGCCCTGTCACCTTTGCTGCCACCTACAACAGCAGTCAGGTGCTGGAGGTGAGCTCAGACCTCGGCTTTCTCAGCCTCGCATGCTTTGCTGGACAAACTGTCAAGCTTAAATGGTCACCTGCACCTGTGTTTCACATGCTCTTGCGTTGTGTCCTGGCAAAGTGATCAGCCCTTGCAAATGATCCTCACTATGCAGTGTGCACTGCCAATGCCTCGCTCAGCATCTCACCAGCGCGTCTCAAAGCCCTGTGTCGCTGGCAGGCCAGCCATGCACAGATTGGTCAACTCCTCCAGTCCTCATGCTGCCAGGTGTCCTGCAGGCCGCTCTGACCATGAGCGATGGGTTCCAGTACAGCAAGGTGCTGGGAGTGGCTCGGATTCCCCTGGACACCCTCAATATCAGCGCACTGCTCAGCTTTTCATCCAGCCAGGTCAGCGCAGCACTTGCACAGACTTCAGCTTCTCTTCACAAGCTGTGGGGTGTTTTTCTTGTGCCCTACGACATCCCCACTGCACAGAGGGGTGCTAGCTCTGCTCTTGCTGAGTTTGTGCACCTCAGCGTGCCAGCATGTTGCCCTAAAGGTTTGATGCTGCAGTTGTGGCCTGCAACCTGCCACAGAAGGGTGCCACAAGCAGTGCTTGCAGGGCCCCACCACCAGCCTGCTGCCTGACGAGGTGCTTGTCAGCACTTGCTGTCAACATATGTTTACAAAGTGTGCGCACTGCAGGGGGCTGCCATCACTGTGCTGCCCTATGGGGATGCAGTCCTTCTGGGCAACTACTACCAGCCAATCACGCTGACGGCTGCCACCCAGCCTGGCTGTGGCGCCTCTGGCACTTTGTCAGCCAACCTGAACCCTGGGGTCTTTGCCAACCTCAACCCCACAGAGCTGGACGTGGATGTAGGGCAGCCCTTTGGGGCACAGTTGCAGGCGCAGCCAGTCAACTCGCCCACAGTCACCTACCTGTCAGTGGGCAGCACCTTCTCCATGGATGTGCATGTCAACTCTGCCTCTTCCCCGCTCATTGCATTCCAGGTGAGGCCCTGCTCAATGCAGGCCGGCATGGCTTGTATGGCAGGCGGGTGGGCAGAGGACTGCACCAGACACGGGATGCTTGCTGTGCACCGCTGACCTCAAGTGGCTGAGCACAGACTAGTGCTGTCAGCATCCTAGCATCTTCAAGATTCACTCAGCCTGCATGGGTTGGTCTGCCATTGGGAATTTGGGTGAGCCCCTCCACTCCCACGTGCGTTCCAAAGCCTGCTCCCAGCAATGCAATGCAGGTGCTTTCGGCAGCTTCTGTCCCGCTCTGGCCTTGCATGGGCCACTGGAGCCGCCAACCCCTCAGAGTGCTGCGAGATTTCCCCCTGCAGGTGCAAGTCAACTTTGACTCCAGCCTGCTGGTAGTCCAATCCCAGAGCAGCTGCTCCATGGGGACCGACTGGCAGAGCGCCTTTGTCTGCAATGCCAAGGGCAGCAACTCCTCGGTCTTCTTCAACAGCGTGGACCAGTCAGTCAACAGCGCCAAGCAGGGCACAGCCGTCAGCATTGCCACCATCACCTTCCAGGCAGTGCAGGTGAGGACATTGCGTACGGGCAGCACGACCGCCGCCTCAGCTGCAGCGTGTTCCCCTGCATCGATGCGCCATGTAGAGTGATTGCTATGTGCATCCCTGAGGTATTTGTCGGCACTTTAAGGCTGCTGGAGCATCGAGCAGCAAGTGGCGGGGGACCATCCAGTTCAAGCATGCTGCACTGTATGGTTCACTGCTGGCCCTGCAAACTCACTGGTGACGCTTTGTGCCATCCAGGAGTGCAGGCATGATCTGCCTGTCCCTGAAAGAAGGTCTTTGGCTGCACCCTGCAGGCGTCCGTCTGTGGCATCAGGGTTGCCTTGCCCTGTGGGCGTGACTCCATCACATAACAGCACGCACCTGCCCCACGCTCCTGTGCTGCACTCTGCAGGCCGGCGTGGGCAACATCAGCGTGGCCATCTTTGGCCTGGCACAGGCCAGCGGCAGCAGCATCCAGAACGTGGCAGCCCGCGCAGGTGCGGGGCAGTTCTCCATTGGCAACCCCTCCGGGCGGCGCCGCATGTTCACTGCAGGGGCAGCCCTGCAGCCACGCGACCCAGCAATGGGGGCAGCATGGCCCGCGCACCAGCTCATGCTGCCCCAGCAGAGCCTGCTCAGAGGCCTGGGGCTGCCCAGATCCAGCCCGGCTGGCCAGGCGCGCCAGCTGCTGCAGACGTGCACACAGGCCATCGCAGCAGGGGTTTTTGGCGACATCAACTTCGACTGCCAGTTCATCTTTGTGGAGGTGCGCATGGTCGACCTTCAAGTGTTCCCTCCAAGACTGCAGCCAGCTATGCTGGAGATGCATCTACGCAATGCCAGTCTCATACCTGCACTGCTCTGAAGCACCATGCTGCGCGCTTTACTGATGCCTCCCCTGTGCCTGCAGTCAGCTGCGCTGGCCTCATGCGCACAGCTCATCCTTGTGGCAGAGTGTGTTTGCTGTGCACCAGTCAGGCTTCGCCCATCTCCCTGCCGCTCTGCCTGCAGGATGTTGTTCTGCTGGATTCCATCTATGGCACTTGGGACTCTGGCAACCCCAGCACGTACTACAACAACCTGGAGGCAGGCTCTGTCAATGCTGGGCCCGGCAGCCAGCCCACGCAACACCAAAAGCAGGAGCTTGATATCTCCTACAAGTGAGCTCCCATGTTTAGGCCACAACACGGCTGCAGTGCATGCCCTAGCTTGTGCATCTCTGAGTATGGGTGATCAAGTCAGACAACCCCAACAGCCAACGTGTCTTGTACTTGCCCAGACTACTGCATTGCAAGCTGCGGCATGGGTGCCTGGTAGGCAGCTCCTCAGAGGGGTACAGGCGTCCCCACAGCATGTTCTTCTGCTAGTGGCTGCACAGCTCGGTGGCTGTGGCTGCAGCTCACTGCCGCCAGTTTCACCACAGCTGGTCCCCGGCTGCAGCTGCACAAGGGGCCTTCCTGCTGCAAGCGTGTGGCACAACCCCGGACACTGTTGCTGCCTGCAGGTATTTCTCCACATTGTCCAGCAGCGACAGCAACTACATCCCCCGCCCAGACGGTACTCCTCCACCAAACCTGATGGCCTTGACAAACGGGGAGGTGGAGCAGCGCCCTGGCAGCAAGGAAGACAAGGCCCTTTACCAGGTTTGCACATCTGCGCCTGTTGATACTCTGTGAGGGGCTGCAGCTTCAGTGCTGCGGAAGTTGACTTCTCACTCGACCACCAAGGTGGAGGAGCAATGCCCTGGCAGCATTTCTTCGAGGGCTGCAAACGCGCAGCTGTCGTGTCTGCTGCCAGGCCATGGTGCTAAGGTTGGCTGCTCCTCTGGGCCAGTGTTGGCACTGAAACACAAGCATACGGCCATTGCCCTGGCAGCAAGGTACACAAGGCACTGTACCAAGTCGGCTATGTGGCGGCTCCAGCACACCTCACGTTGCATATGTTGGACCTGGCAATGCCAGCTGTGGGCACAGAAGTACACATGGTAGTGCTGACTCCTCAGGAATGGCCTTTTGGGGGCACATGGCAGCCAGGCAACTCGGCATCAGTAAAGCTGCCGCTGCACAATTACCTGGTGCTGCAGGTCGCCGTTACTGCTCCTTTGAGTGTACAAAAGCGTCCCCAGCTGGAGGGCTCTGTTCACTTTTATTAGCAGCTGTCTTGCTGAGTGTCGCAAAAGCGTCCCTGCACCTCTGCTGGCTGACTGCCGAGTGCTTTGCTGGCTGCAGCTCATCAGCGCCCGCCTGCAGTACTTCCTGCAAGGCGTGTTCATTACCCTGCCCACGGCTAGCAGCCAGGCGCTCAACATCACTGTGCGCCTGTATGACACAGCCTCCAACCTGGTCAACACCAGCGCTGGGATTCAAGTCCAGGTAGGCATGCTGGGCACAGCAGGGCGTGAGTCCATCATGATCTCTGTGTGCGCAGGCCTTGCCACTGAGACAAAGCAGTCAGCCTACCCTTCAGCCAGCTGAGTCATGGGTCTGGCAATCGCTGCATGAACATCCCTGGAGTCATGCCCTGCACCCTGCACAGACCGAGGGTGGAGCCGGTCAGGGCTTTGTGTGCTCACACGCCGCAGCCTGCCCACAGTCTGTACCTGCCATCTACAGCGCTGAACTCACTGGCATGCTGTCAGTCCATTGGCATCAGCAGCGTCCAGTCTGCCGCGCAGGGACCGGTGCTCACTCACACTCTGCACTTTGCAGGTGGAGCTGCAAACTAGCGTCCCCCTGACCTTCTCCAACCCCAGCGCCCTGACAGCCGGCAACGCGCGCACCTCTGCAGGGACCTATCTCGCCACGGCTGACATGCTCAGTGCAGGGAATTTCACTGTGTCGGCAGCCACTGCAGTGAGCAGCGCCACTGGCTGTGGCTTTGCTGCCAGCGGCAGCATGGGCATTGCAGTCCTGGTGCTCAGCTTTGACGCCACGGTGAGCGCTGTGCTGCGCCTCTGGTGGTGCAAGCTACTTGAGGATACAAGCTGCTTGCTTGCGCCACGTTGCGTGCCGTGCAATATGCTTGGTGGCGCTCTGTGCAGTCAGAGTGTTATGCGGGACTTTACATATACATTAGCCGAACATGGCACGTTAGTTGCTACATGCCCACCCCGCAAGCATGCCTGCAAACACCCAGTGGCTACAGACCGGTGCTGTGCCACAGGGCTGCATCAGGCCTTGGCACATTTCACAGTTGGGGTGTCAGCCTGGCTGCACACACTGCTGCCAGTACAGCTTCATTCAAAACCCTGAATGCATGCAGGGCGCCCCGCAAAACTCATCTTTCTATCCATACTATGGCAGCGCTCAGGCCTCCCTCTACAGTCCAGTCACCAGCTCCACGTACAAGTCCACATTCACACCCTACACCACCATCAACCTAACAGGTGAGCACGTTGTTCACCCCACTGACAGCCTCTGCATCACCCTCGTTGAGGGCTGCGGCAGCCTGTGCAAGGCTACCAGGTTGCCTGGCCTGAGTTATCTGCTGCGCTGCAGCGCTCCCTGCTGTGCAGACACATGCTTCCCTGTCCTGCCAGCTTCCTCCCTGGACAGCTCCAGCTGCCTACGCCAAAGCTCCCCTGCGCCTGCTGTGCAGACATATATGCCCCTGCGTACCTGCCAGGCTTCCCCACAGCCAGCAACATCAGCGACACAGGCTTCACGCTGAGTGTGGGCCTGTACAAGCCTGCCCTTGTGTACTACGAGGTCTGGCCCACCAATCAGGTGCGCGAGGGGCTTGGACACAGCCAGTTTCCACGGATGCAGAATGCCTGGTGTGTGAGGGGCACAGCCATGAACACATTGCGTGACATGACATTGAGGTCCAGCTCTCCAGCCAGGTGTGCAGGCACTGCTGTCCAGGTTTCGTCCGCCATGCCCCCCATCAAGCAGCAGCGTAAGCTCACACAGTGTCTTTGTCTCTCCACAACTCCCGCTGCTGCTGTGCAGGTCAATGCCACCTCTGCGCTGCAGCCCACAGTGGCCAACGTCCTGGCCGGCAGCGCTCCCTCTGGGGTGCCAACGCCCGCAGCTGCAGGGCGTTTTGGGCAGACCACCGGCATCACTGCCCTGTACTCAACTGTTGTGGGCAGCCTCACGCACGCCACCAACTACACGGTGAGGGGTGTGCGTTGCCTGGGCCTGGCAGGTCTGCCTGCACAAGACCTGCGCCTCAGCCCATGCTGTCTGCAGCACACAGGCCTTTCTGGGGCTGCCTGCAAACTGTCTACCTGCTGTGCGCACTGTCCGTCCAGCCCTTTTTGAATGAGAGCAGTGCCCTCATCTGCCTGCTATAAGGAACTCTGCCCTCACCTAGCAGCACCCACGCATGCTGACAGCCTTTTTTTGTGCCTGGGCCTGCCAGCCTGGCAGCTGCATCCCGCCCTGTCAGCCTGCACCTGACTCTGGCCCTCTCCCTGTGCAGGTGTTCATCGTGGCTGTGGGAGCCAACAACGTGACCGTCAGCCAGGTGTCCCTGCTGCAAGGGGTGGTCACGCCCGACACCCAGGCCCCCTCCTTCACAGGGGTCTCCCTGGGGACTGTCAGCATCAACCAGACCAGCGGCAACTTCAGCCTGAGCTTTGCTGTCAACACGAGCGAGCCCGCCACCGTGGACTATGCCATCTACAGGTGAGCTGCAGCGCTGCCAGCAGGTACGAAAAGGGCACATGAGGCCCTATGGACAGAACAGTCAATCCATGGTAGACAGTGTGGGCCTGAGCGGACCAGCTTGCAAGTGTCTCCATGCCAGTGTTGCGCTGACCCTGAGCTTCCCCTGCCCCTGTTGGTGGCGCTGCCTGTCTGAGCAGCAGTCCCGTTTGAAGGGGTCCGGACCTTGACATGTGACTGCCTCTGCTTCGCTGCTGAAAAGTTGCAGGCCCACAGTACTGTGGCCTGCTGCAGGAGCTACACCTGCATCACAGGGGACCCCACTGCAGCGCAGGCCATCGCAGGCGCCACCCTCCCCAGCTCCATCTGCAGCTGCACAGGCAGCCAGGAGTGCTCCGTGGTGTCCTCCAGCAACTTCAGCGCCAGCCAGGCGGGGGCCAGCCCGGTCCTGCAGGCAAGCGCTGCCCTGGGTGGCATGCATGGCTCACATCTGCAGCTCTTGGAGGTGGCGCCAGTCAGACTCAGGCAGCTCACTTCTGCAGGCCGCCGGCCCCTGATGGCATGCACCCAGGCCTGTTGTGCGCATGGTCTGCTGCTTGCCACCCCAGGGGCCCAGCAGTCAGCACCTGGGCATGCAAGCAGCCACATCGCATGCAGTTCTGCTGCCCTGATGTACGTAGCCTCCTGACTGCTTGCTGCCAGCCAAAACTCTTCTTTACCTGGTGACGCACAGCTTGGCATTGGAGTGGCAGGCGCAGGGGCGAGTATCAGCCATCTCTTGCTTGAAGCGACCTGGGGCACGTGCTGCAGGGAGCTCTGTCACCGCTGCCGTTTGCCTCCCTGGCAGGCCTGCCCGCCGCCAACCTCACCTGCTTCACCACGGGGCTGGCCCAAGCCACAGACAACTATGAGGTGTGGTGCTAATGTGTCCTGTGCAGACCACTCCTCACCACAGCCTGGCTGATGGTGTTGTGGCCCACTGAAGCAGTGCAAGCTGGGCGATCTGGCGCCCTTGTGCAGCCAGCAGCCCTTCAAAGCACATATTGCATGCCGCTTTCAAGGGCATATCAGTTCGACAACAAGGGTGAATGGCAGCCTCTGCCAGAGCCCCCGTGCTGAATCTGGGTGTCAGGCGCTGTCTGGCTGGGTCAGGCCCCTCCCTCTGCACCGCGTGCAGGTGTACCTTGTTGCCCAGGACACTTTGACAACATACAACGGCCTGAACACGAGCTGCTCCCCCATGTCCACGATCGCGGCCCCAGCCTCAGGGTGCCCCACCGCTGTCAGCATTTCCTGCCAGCAGGTGAGCTGCGCTGCGGCGGTGTGTGTCTGGTAAGCAGCGGCCCCGCACCTCTGCAGTGTGGTGTCAAGCCCATCTTCAACACCACACAGCAACTGCATGCAGCAGCTCTGCCATGCTGCCGCTTTACAGCACTCCCCGGCTGCATCCCAGCAGCACCTTTCACACACACACACCGCCCTGCCTGGTCACAGTGGTCACCTCCCCTGCTGTACCTGAGGGCTGTGCTGATTCCATTGCCATACAGGCTCGGCTGCGGCCAGACACCCAGAACACGCAGAGCAGCCCCTACGTGCAGTGGACCGTGCAGTCCAATGGAACCCTGACCTATGCGTCCACGCCAGGCACACAGCCGCTGAAGGCCCAAGTAAACCTCCAGAACACTGGACCGCCACAGTTCCTGCCAGTCACCTGCCCGTCTGGCAGCATCTGCCCCAACTCTGGAACCTACCCCATCTTCACTCCAGAGTCGGTGAGCAGGGACATGCCTTTCAGTGCCAGGCCAAACTGTGGCTGCTGTGAGTGCCACTGCTGCTGCCGCTTAGCTTGTAAATGTCCGCCCCGCTTCATGCTGCTTGGTAAGGCTTCGTCATAGGCATGCCAGACTTGTAGCCCTGGCTGTGGTCCCAGGCTGCTTCAGGTCAGGGCTTTGTGTGCGCTTGCAAGTTCGGCTGAGGTTTTTTGTCGGACCAGTCTTGTCTGCTGTCTGCAGCATAAAGAATTTTAGAAGCTCCATGTCTCAGTCTGCACCCATCTGAGCTTCCGTAGCAGCCTGGCCTGCCGTTGCACAAGCAGGCACCATGAGGCTTGCTCCTCTGTGCTGACGCTGTCTACAAAAAACGTAGCTATCCAGCCAAGACTGTGCCAGCCTTCTGGTGTACCCGCATTCATCAATGCTCCCTGAACCCTGATCCTCTGTGCTGCTGCAGTCTGCAGCCCAGCTGAGCTTTGAACTGGACAAGCCTGGCCTGCTGGTGTACACCATCTACAATGACACAGCCAGCGTGAATCCCACGATGATCAATCCACCTGCGCCATTCCAGATCGGGAATGGCAGGGTGCCCGTTTTTGCAGCGGCGTCGCTGGGCAGTATCAACATCACCGCTTGTGGAAATTACAGCCTGCTGCCCTCGTCCAGCTACCTTGTGCAATACTACATCAGGGACAAGTATGGGGAGACCCAGACAGATGTTTTTGCTTCCACTGTGCAGACAGGCTCGTGATCTCTCTTCTTCTGCTCATTGGTTTTGTTTCTGCTGCTGCGCTAGTGTGAAGTGTAAGGTCCAACCAGGCTGTTGCAGGAGGGGCAAGTCCAGGCAAAACATTGTATCCGGCCTGCTTTGGCACCAGGGCAACACCTTTTTGCATGTGTGCTTCTTAAAGATATACATGATCGACAAGTCGTGGGGCATGCAGTTCATTAGCCAGATGGAGCTCCAGGTGGGGTCAGGCTTAGCATATCCATCCAGCTTGAGCAGCCCTTCATTGTGTCAAAAGGTTGCAGCCTGGACCTGCTCGTCAGTGAATATCAACCCTGCTGGAGGGGAGGCCATGATCGCAGGGGTGTTTCAGGTACTTGTGCCCAATTGAAACCTGTAGAGTGCCACTTGGAGGCATCATGATGGCAAACTGCCAACTCAGACATGAAGGTTGTGGTGTGCGCACACCACGCCATCTTGACCCCTCGGCAGTATGAAGTGCATTACATAGCTTGCTGGCAGTGCACAGCCAGTATCCTCTTCATGACAAGAGCTGCAGCTACACAGAGCCTGGTTTACTGATAGCACACTGAAAGGGGGTTGCCTATTGGGACAGGAGCTGTTGATCTCTTGCAAGAAACATTCATTCGAAGGGTACACCATCTATTGGTTGTGCTTTGGCCTCATGTCAGTTCAGAAGAGGTGGGAGTGTCATCGGCTGCTGGCTGTGAAGATCCCTGCCACAAGACATCCAGTGCCAGCCTCATGGCTGCCTGGTCTGCATCCAGCATGGCTTGCTGCTCGGCAGTGCTGCTCCCAGCTTTTGGCAGGCTGGAGGTGGCAAAGGCAGAATTGCTGGCGGCACGGCCACCTGTGGGGCTCTCAACGCTGCTCTTGGTGGGACTGGAGCTTTGTCCCAGCCCGGCAGCGGCGCCAGAGACTGCCGCCGCAGCCACCTCGGTCAGGCTGGAGGTGCGCCTGCAGGCAGTGGGCAGAATGAGCAAAGCTAACAACTGACAAAGTGATATGCAGAAGGGCTGCCCTTGCTCACGTGTTGAGGGCAGTTGTGCACTACTGCTTGCTGATGTTACCATGAAGCAACACACTGCGAACGATAACAAACTGGGCGCCTAGCGAGGTGCAGGGTCAACAGTTGGCAGCTAGCCCAGGCCTATATGTGATAGTGTACCTGCTCATACTGCCATCGTAGCCCTGGGTGACGGCCAGCCCAGCTGCATGTATCATCTCACGGGAGCACAGTGGGGCCTGGATGGCGACGGCGCTGCTGAGGACTCTGCGAGACCTCTCAGCGTCCCACTTGACAGGTTCTACCTGCAGATTGCCCAGAGACAAGTGCTTGAGCACAGAGGGTGTGGTGTGAGGACAGCAATGCACGTGCAGGGCAGACATAGCGGCCTGCAGCCTGATAAGTGCTATTGGCAGCCTTCGTGCTGCTGAGTCACAACACCTGGAAGCACATTGCGGGCTGTATGAGCAATGCAAACCCCTTTGTTGCACTTGGCAGGCCTACTCACAGCGCTGGCACCTGCCTAGCTGCAAAGATCTACCGCTAAAGGAATGCATTCAAGGCAGTTCGATTGCAGCAAGTGTGTTGTGAACCCCTATGTGCCTGCCAATGCCTCACCTCTGCGGAGGCGATGATGTGCACAAATGTCAACAGCTGCTTCAGGACCCCTGCTGAGTTTGCAGCGGCCTGGCAGCAGCTGCCAAGCACTGCAAGATGCGTCCTACATGCATCTCCACTGCCGTGGCTGTGCAGGGTGTCACACAGCAACCCCCTACCCTGATGATGAGTGTACTGCCCGCCCAGTCTGCCAGCTGCAACAACACATGCACCATCCCGCAACCTGCCCGCAGCTGCCAGGCACTTGAATATTTTCTGCTCATCTTCAGAGGCTTGAATGGTAGATAACAAATCTACGGTGGCAGTACTGGCCAGGCAGACAGGCCACAGCAGCCAGAGCTGCCCCTTCCTATGCTGCTTAGGCTGCAGACGCCTGCAGTCCTCCAGGGTGCAAGGAGGATCGCTCCCAGCGCACTGGTCACCAGGGCGCGCACCTTGAGGAAGGTGATGATGTCCTCAAAGTCTGCCAGCTGCAGCAGGTCCTGCTGGCACTCAGCCAGGACCACCAGCGCCGTGCGCAGCATGATGTCCGGGCAGTTCTCGGTCAGCATGACGTCGATGACCCGAGCGGAGAAGGCCGCAGAGAAGGGGCAGCTGAAGGCCGTCAGGAACCACTGGGAGGCGTACAGCACGGGGAGGGCGCCGTAGGCCTGCAGGCAGGGCAGCACAGGTGAGAGCTCTGTGGACCTCATGCTCCCACACAGCTGTCGTGCTGCAGAGGATGCTGAGCAGACAGCGGGCAGCATCAGGTGCTGCAACGAATTGGTGTTGCTCTCCTCTTGCTGTACAGATCCAGCGTGTCCCCAGCGACTGATGCCAAAAAAGCTATTATGCATTCTAGGGCCGGTGGGACCCGGCTCACCTGCAGGTGGTCCTTCAGCTCAGGCATAATGCGCTCCAGCAGCCACTCCAGCATGCGCAGCTGCTGCTTGAGGCCCTGCAGGCCGGGCAGGTACATCGCGCGCAGGCCCACCCCGGAGGCATCCAGCAGCCGCTGGAACACCCTGCAGGGCAACACAGTCGCGCTGAGAACCTGCAGGCTTGCATGGCATGCAACAACGGCCACTGTGCACCACGGGATGCTGCGCAGGCAGATCAGAGTGCTGCTGTGCACCTGATACTTTCGCCGAGGCTGCACCTTTCAGGCTGTCAGCATGTGACTTGCTTGCGAAGCGGGCTGTGAGTGTGGTTGACGAGCCACTGCATGCACAGGGTGGTGCCAAAAGTGCCTGCTTCAGCAGGCGGCCGGCAAGACGCGCCTCAAAACAGCACATGCCACGGGGCAATCTGGGCAAGTCAGCATGAACTGCAGACAGAGCTGACCTGTAGGCAGGCTCCTCAGGCAGATACATGAGAATGATGCCTGCCACAAAGGCCATGCCCTGACAGTAGCCAACCTGCAGGCACGCAACTGTGAACTTCCACAGCATGCGCAGGTCTGTCTGATGAGGCACAGGGTGGGAAGGGGCAAACTGCCGCAGGCCAGGATCTCTGCTGATAAGCATCCTGCTCCATATGCTGGGCCAGACACAGGGACGCAGTGCTGTGACCCTGGCTGACGAATGAACAGCAGGCCAGACGCCTAGCACCAGAGGATCTGCTGGCCGCCAATCAGGGGCCCATATGAGGAAGGGGCCCTGACACCTGAACCACCTAAAACACGACCTCCACCCAACAATCATAGGTCACCTCCAGGTCATGCAGCGAGTAGGCCTTGAGCACTCTGAACAGCGCCTGCTGCCCCTGCTCAAACCCAAACTGGGGATGCTCCGGGAAGGTACGGTTGATATCACGGCCAATGACCTCATCCACCTCCTGCAGTTGGGAAGGCAGCAGCTTTAAGCAGCCTGTGACAGCTCCCACTGCAGTAGGCAAGACTGGGTGACAATGCTGCAGCAGACGTGTCAGCATGCTACCCGCAGCGATAGCAGCAGGAGTGACCTTCAGAACGGGTACGTGCCAGGCCTGTGTGGGTGGCTGCGCAGCGTGCCATCCTGGTGGAAATACTGAACAGGCCCCCCGCCACCCCAAGTAAAGCTGCGCAGTGATCATCACGTCACTTCTGCTGACTCACCTCCTGTCCAATGCTGATCTGCAGCAAAGTGTTATAGCGGCAGTCCTCGCTAAACTCTGCTGCCAGGGGCCACTCAATCTGGTCCGCCACCCGCCAGAGCTCTGCAGGCAACGTGCGGAAGGGTCAGAGGCTTACTGGTCAGAAGGGCTGCTCAACTGCGCAAGCCACTAGCCAGAACTCAGCGGGCAAGCTGGAGGACGTCTGCAGCCTCTTAATCCACCGTATCTGGAAACCTGGCGTGAGCTCTGGCGGGCCTGTGCACATGCCGCATGTCTACCGGCATTCCCCAGGCATTGTAGCTTGCACCCAGACACATGGTGATGCTTTATTGATTGGACAAGAGCCAAGCTGGCAGCACCGCCTGCTCAAGCTGGAGTGGGCGTCCAAGGTTGCAAAGCACACAGGGCCAGGCTCACGCTGCGAGTAGGCCTCCCCCTCCTGGCTGCAGCCGCTCTCCTGGCGCACATAGGACAGCCCTGCCGCCTGCTGGGGCTCATCCTCGCTCTTCCTCTTGAAGTTGAACACCTGTGGTTTATTGGGTCCTTTTCATACTTGCTTTGTAACTTATGCATGCAACACCAGGGCACACACCCTCTGTAGAATCCGTGATAGGCTGAAATGCCCTCAGGTCAGCATGTGCTGGGTACTACTGTGCAACTCAGGCGTGACACTGAGCTGCACGCTGGCTCTGGTCTGTCAGCATGCCCGCAGCTGGGTGCCCTGGCAACAAAGGCATTCTGCATCCCTGCAGTGCCCAAGTAACAAGAGCATGCAATCAGCACCCTGAAGCAGACTGGGGGGCAGCTCCTGTGCAAGGCGCGCCCACCTGGCCGGTGCCCTGCACCATCTCCCAGGCATCTGAGGAGCTGCTGGCTGCTGGCGAGGCCGGCACCTGCCTGCCAGCCTGCCCTCCTGGGGATCCTCCCTGCTCCCCACCCTGCGCCGGCCGGGCAGCAGCAGGCTTTGCAGAGGTGGCTGCGGCAGCAGCAGTCTGCTGCTGCAGCCTGGCCCTGTGGGATGGGGAGCCCCCTCGGCTGGTGGAAGATGACAGCAGGTGGGCTGCGTCATGGGGTGCAGGGCTGTCCGGCCGTGAACTGGGTTGGGACACCGACTGTGCTGGGCGCGGCTGGGCTTCTGGGGACTTGTGCCTGTGCCAGGTGGGCGCCAGGGGCCACACAGAGTGCCGCGCCCTGGGGGAGGCAGGGCTGCTGTGCGAACCTGCTGCCTTCCCTGCAGGCGCCTGCTGAGCCTTGGGACTGCTCTGAGGAGCAGCTGCAGCAGCAGCAGCAACAGTGCCGGCCACCTGTCTGTTGCCAGGCTTGACAACGCCTGCCTGAGCAGTGTCTGCTCCTGGCGGCGGCTCTGCCTCTGCAAGGTGGTGCCGCTGCAGAGCAGCCACGCTCTCCTCTAGTGGATCTGCAGCATTGGGTTGCTGCCTCTGGCTGCCAGGCAGGTCTGCCTGCTGCTTGAGCAGCGCCCCAGCCTCAGCATGGGGGGACCCTGCGGCCGCCTCAGCAGCTGCAGCAGCAGCGTCCCCAGTGCCCTTGCCACCAGCAGCTGCTGCTGGGCCGGGGCCTGCCTTCTGCTGCCTGCCAGGGGCCTGCTGCTGCTGCCCTGGGGCAGCCCTGGCAGCCTTGGGGAGAGAAGTCCGCTCTGATGCTGTGCTGATCCCAGAGGTAGCCGCTTCATCAAGGAGACTAGCCAGCCCTACCCCAGACATGGAGCTGGCCCGGGATGGCACCACCTGCAGAAACTGAAAGCTGCTTGGCAAGTTGTCCCATGCACAGTTTTGCTTCACGTGTGAGCTGCAACGCGTAGCACAGGCGCACCCTGCACACACGAAGCTGCCACTGCAGCAATGCCTAGACTCTCAAGACGCAGCAAAATGGGTCACTGCTGCAGCTCAGTTGGCAGGCATTACGGTCCAGCAGGTCACCCACCTGCCCATTCTCATACAGCTTGCAGAGCGTTTGATCGTTGGCCAGAGCCAACCACAGTCGCGACCTCACGTCCTGCCTGACGTCCTCCAGCAGCAGCGGACCCATCTGAACATCGACAGGAGCATCCCTCTCAGCCTGCAGCAAGACACGGGTTGGTGCGGCTATCTGAGGATGAATGGCTTAAAGACAGAGGACCCGTCTCAGAACTTGCAGAACAGCCCTGCAACAGCCCTTGCCCCCTTCTGCAGCAGCTGAATTTGCAGCTGCGGCATGGTGTCATGGCCAAGACCCAGCGTCACAGCTACAGGCCAACTGTCTTAATACTAGGCCTCTTTGCTGGCTGCACACCAGCACACCCAGGCCAGGGACACCCAAAATGCAGACCAGGGGGTGACAGCCGCCTCAGAGTTCTAGGAGCCAGCCAGAAGGGGCTCTGTACCTCCACACAAACAGAGCTAAGAGAGTGGCAGCAGTCAGCTTGAGGTCAAGCCGGTTTGCACATCATGCCCATGGAAGGTGTGCACAGGAGTCACGGCAGCGGCCACCGCCTCAAAGTGCATGGCAGCCCCATCGACAACACAGTGCATCTATGCAGCGCTGCACTCGTCTGGGGCCCAGCCTCTGCACATGGCTCTAAGTCTGTGGTGCCAACTGGATCTCAACCGCAGACATTTCAAGGCACGACAATTACCCTCTTCAAGGGAACAGCTGTTGCTTTTGTGTAACACATCAGTTCAACAGCAGAGCAGAGGAACTCTCCATGCAATGCATCATGCAGCTGACAGAGTACTCTGCACAATGTATCACAGCCGGAGGGCGTTGCAGGGCCCCGCATTCAGCGGAGCCTGCCGGTGTGGTTCCCCTCAGCAATGCAGCAGGCAGCTCATAGGGTCCCCTGCAATATGCATTCAGGCTGGTAGCAGGCCTTGCGGCCCTAAATCCCCACCTTCAGCAGAGCTTGCCCCCACAGTGCCCCTGTGCAGTGCAGCATGCAACAAACAGGATCCTGTGAACATGCTTTGAGCCAGCAACAGGCTCTGCACGAGCCCCACATTCCAACTTCCAGCGACCTGTTGGGAGGTGAAACTCCTCAGTGCGGCGTGACACGCAGCTGACAGGAGGGTCTGTAGGATGGTACGCATCAGAGCCAGCAGGCCTTGCACAGCCCACAAGTCCCCACCTCCAGCACCTGCTGGGTCTGCAGGCGGGACTCCCCCGTATGGCGCATCACGCAGCTCACCGGTTACTGTGCACCCTGCAGCCAGCCAGAAGCCCTCGCACACCCCGGCAGTGCCCACCTCTAGCAGAGCTTGCAGGCGGGACTCCTCGATGCGGCGCTGCACACGGCTGAGGGCGGCCTGTATCTGCCGGGGTCCCTGCTGCACGTAGCCAATGCCATTGCTGAAGGTCTGCGCTAGGAAGTCGGTCTCATCACGGACGCCTGTCTGGAGCACTCTGAGGCCGTCGCCCGCCTGCTCAGTCACAACATGTCGTGCACGCCTGCAGGGCAAGCTCTGAGAGCTCGCCGGAAGCAGTGCTGTTGTCACCACACGAAAGGCAGCCATCTGGGGAAGCCCGGTGCAGAAAGCAGTACTGGTGCCTGGGAGTGATTCTTGATCTGCTCAAGCAGCTGAGGCGACAATGCCAAGACACATCAGGAGATGTCTTATCTGATGCGCATGGCCAGGCTTTTCGAGCGAGGACTGATGGTGGATATGCCACAGACAGCAGAGTGTGGCCTACTGATGTCAACATGCCTGCCAATGCTCAGCAATGCACCAGGCCACACATGCAGCCTGCTGATGCTCACAGGCGCAGCTCCCTATCCGTGAGGATGGCTCCAGCTGAGGCGACAGTCCTTCCAAGGCCGCCAGCTATCTGCCTGAAGCGTGTGCCCAATGACTGCGGCCTGGGCAGCTCTGTAGGTGCCTCATCCTCTCCAGACTCGCTGTCTGTCTCAGGGGGAGGCATTGCAGCTTCTGCCTGTGCTGGCCTCTGCTGCTCAATGGCTTGCTCGGCTGCTGCTGGCTCTGCTGGTAGCTCTGTTTGCTCCTCAGAGGTTGCCTCCTCTGCCCTCTGCTGTCTCAGCTTGTGCTTGTACAACAGGTAAATGCCAGCAGGCAGCATTAAAACATGCTGCTCAAAGTCTCCGGAATGGAGATCTGGTAGCAGCGAAACCTCCAGGCCGCACTTTCTCTTCTTTGCTGGCAGCAGGAAGCTTGAGGCGCACCTCACACAGTGAGCCAGGCCAGGGAAGCCTGCCATTCCTCTGCAGCCTCGTGGGCAGCAGTCAAACGCTTGTTGTGGTGGAACTCAAGCCCCGACCTGCAGGCTAAGCTGAACACAGTGCATGCCCAGTCACAGCCCCTCCCAGAAAGTAGCTATCAGCAAGGCTAACAAGCTGCCTGCCTCTGCCAAGGCAAGTTCCTGGACACTGATTGCCGAGTTGCCCCGTGTGGAAGGCTCACTTTGTAGGCCATTCTGTTGCTGCAGCAAGGCCCATTCTGGGCAGCTTGGGGCTCAGAGGCAAACAAGCATAGCAGCAATGTAGCGCAGGGAGCGCAGGTGAGCGACAGCAATCCAGGCAGTGGTGCGGGGCATGTAGCTAACTCACAGCTTTGCCTGCTTGCTTGCAGGCATGGCTTGCCAAGCTGCACGGCAACTCCAAGGGCTTCAAGCTGCCAAAATGGGAAATGCCAGGTGAATGTGAAGTTGCCAATCTGGCTCTGCCTGCAGCAGTGACACCCCTTGACAAAGTGTTGCAGCCTGCTTCATGATATTGCATACTGTGCCGCAGTCCATGTCGATGTGGATGTGCTGACGCCAGCCATCCAGACTGTCAAGAAGTCTGCCAATGATGTCTGGATCCAGCTGCCGCCTCAAGTGCGGACAGCTGCGCCCTTTGTGGGCGTCGGCCTTGGCTCCAGCTTCATCGTATACAGGATACAGCAGAGCAGACTGGACCGAGCAGTGAGGCAGCCTCTTGGGTGCTTGCTGCTGTCGTCCTGCATTGCTTGATTACCTGCTGACCTCTGCTGTCTCAACACTTTGGCTGCTGCTGGCCGCAGTCTGTCTGCACTATGTGACAACCCACGTCTGCCCCTTGAGCACCCCGCAGCTGCCAAGACAGTGCTTCTGTCCGTGCAGCACAAGAAGATCACCAAACTTGAACATGACATTGACCTGATTGAGACAGAACGCGATGATGCTCAAAAGATGGTACGGGAGCTCAGGGTGAGCGCTGCTTGCAATTGGCTGGATGCATTTCTTCGCAGCAGCATCTGTGTAGCGCGGCGTGTCCACCTCCATAAGGTGGCTTGCCCAGCAGCATGCTGGCTGAGAGGGCTTTGTTGCAGTTGACCCAGCTTATGCTGCTGACAAATACAAACAAATCCACACTGCAGCACCAAGGCGCGGGTGGCCGGGGAGCATCAGAGATGGAGATGGTGGCTGCAGTATCCCAGGCCACCCACGCCGCTGCTGCTGCTGCAAGTGCAGCAGCAGGTGCCGCCGCCCAGTGCCTGTATGACCCTTACTTCCAGCATGGCCCAAACGGCTTGGCGCCCAGGCGCAGGCAGCCTGCTAGACAGCCTCAGAAGACATAGAAGCCCGCAAGCAAACCCTACGCCTTTTGGACAAGGTTGCGCTTGTCTACCTCAGTCATCACAGCCCCATTTCATTGTGCCAGGGCTCTCATGGGACAAATTAGCTGACTGAGTGGCCTGTGCCTGTATTTTGACTGAATGATAGATCATACAAGCTGAACAATTGTAGCTTCTACCCTGCTTCTACCCTGCAAACAGGCTCTTCTGTCTCTTGTTCATCGGCTGCTTGAGACAAACGTCCTTCCACTTCTGAATCTGCAGATGGCATACACTACCTCAGCCTGTCGGCGTGCGGCACCTTCCCAACATATGCGGCCCAGCCATACCAGGTTGCCAGCCACTCTCTGAACATCTGGACATTTACTGGTTCTGGCCAGGTCCCTCACAGTGGGCGCCACCTGAGTCTGCTCCAGGTGCTGTCTGCAGCAGGCAGGGGGTGCTCAGCTTTTCCATGGCACAGTGCCATAGAAGAAGCAACATTACAGATGCGCTCACCTCTGCACATCCATGGCGCTGAGGGCAAACAGAGTTGCCAAATGCTGTTCCGACTTGCTTGTGTCGTTCAGGACCTCCTTCAGCTGCACATGGCATGCCAGTCAACTAGCTGCACACTGCATGGCAGACACTGCTGCATGCACAATGCTTGGTCTACCTGGTTCACATTGTCATCAGAGAAGCAGTGTGTTGTATGTCCCACAAGGATGGCCACTTTCTTGCAATCCGCAAGCGTCCTTTGCCTCTTGAGAGGTGTGCTGGTGTCTCTCTGCTCATTAGCCGCCTTTGCTGCATGGCCTTTCAGCAGGAACCTTTCCATCTGACGGACACCTGTCAGCATCGAAACATGATGACAATTTGGCGCCCAAAAAAGATCAAGTACAAGTGTCAGATTGGGTCATCACTTGCTGGACTAAACCCGGATGCCTGCCTCTTAGCAGCCGAGAACCCCATGTGTGGCAGGGCCAGATGCACTCTCTCCAGGGAAGAGGTCATGGCAGCTGCTCGTGTGGGCCAGGAACAAGCAACTTCTTGGAGACTTGAAGAGAGATATCAGCCAAGTGCCAACGTCGGTCCAGGTCAGTTAGTAACCCATGTGGGGCATGATGCCCTGCACTGACCTCTGCCCACTTGCATGATGGGGCTCTTATTGAGATCTGCGCCCACTGGCTAGATGAGGAGTGAGTGTGAAGGCTGAGAAGCAATGTTCCAAGGTAGGCCAAGGCATACCCTTCCCCAAAACAGGCTGCGTTCTGCCATGTTTGCAGGCCACCATGTCCCTGTGGTGAAGCGCAGCAAGGACGGCGACCTGGAAGTGCACACCATGAAGTGAGTGCCTTGCGTTGCTGATCTGGAATGCTATTTGCGTTTCCTCCTCTGCCCTTTATCTTCACTTCAAGGCCTGCTGTGTCTGCTGCCGTCACAATTCTGTGCAGAGACTGTGTTGCTTGCAGGTGGGGCCTGGTACCCAGTTTCACCAAGCCTGGAGACAAGCTGGACCACTTTCGCATGGTGAGAGCTTGGGAGGCTGCCCAGCAATAAGCAGGAATTGAGAGCTGCCTGCGCTCTCACTTCCTTCCACTGCACCACTCCCCCGAACAGCCAGTCCAAGCAGTCGCTGTTGTGATTACGTTTCAGAGCGCTCACAGATGCATACCTGATGCCTAGCATTTGAGCATAAGCACATCACGTCAACCCCTGCCTGCAACTTGCATGTGCTGCACTGCAGTTCAATGCCAGAAGCGAGACAGTTGCTGAGAAGGGAATCTTCAAGCGATTGCTGGGCAGCATGCGCTGCATGGTGCTGGTGAATGGCTTTTATGAGTGGAAGAAGGCAAGCTGAGCCTAAGGGCTGCCACAGCCCTCAGCCTAAGCTACTCCTGGCAAAGTACTGCATGTCCATCAGCCAGTTTTGAGGCTCCACATTGTCAGGAAGCTGCAGCGCATGCACCTTCTGCACCATTGCACAGCAATGTTGCAGCAAAGGCTGAGTTGCAGGCAATTCTGATGTGGATTTGTAGCTGCGTGGAAGTACTGAACCCTGACCTGTCTGCGGCGGCAAGCTCATGTCTTCAGGCTCATGACCACAATCTCCGGGGCCGCACTCCAATGCACAGAACCTACTGCCAGCAGCATCTGAGATGCACTTTGGCAGAGCAGGGCGCGGGCAGCCTACCTGCTGCCCACGCATGCCTGCATTGCAGCCGGCAGGCATCACCATCAGCACCAGTCACTTGTCTCTGGCAGCTAGACAAGGAAGCAGCTTCCTGCAGGCGCTGATGATACCCCGCAAACTTTAGTGCTGACCACAGCGTGACAACTGCTTGGCTCTGCTCTCAGCAGCACCTAAGGATACTGTTTTTGTCCAAGCTAACAGATTGACTTCTGCAGGAGGGCCCTGGCGGTGGCAAGCAGCCTTACTACATCAACTGGGGGGACCGTCTGATGCCCATGGCTGGGCTGTTTGATGTGTGGTCAGCAGGAGAGGTGGCAGAGCCCCTCTACACCTTCACCATCCTGACAACTGATTCCTCAAAGCGTCTGGCCTGGTGAGCTGAAGTTCATACCGACTGCACTTGTAGCAATCTGTGTGGTGGCTTCTCTCAGCAGGCTTGTCCTTCCACGCAAAGTGCAGGCTTCCCAAGCCTGTCTGCCAGACGGCATGGCAGACAGGCCTGTGAAGCCTGCACCTTGCGCTGCCCTGAGGGGGGTGGTGACTAAAGGCAGCCGGCCTGTCCAGGCATGTCCAGATGTCTGAAGTCACCCTGTGACCCCTGTCACCTTGCAGGCTACATGACAGAATGCCAGTGGTGCTGCCAACGCAGCAGACACAAAATGCCTGGCTTGGCACTGGGGATTCAGCAAGCTGCAGGTGAGCTTCCCTGACACCCAGGCTCTGTCACGTTGCTGGTTCTGATTGCATGCTGCTTATTTGCAGCATGTCTCCCAAGCTTGACGCCGGCCCTGTCCACTCCTTGTGATTATGTGCAGTCTGGGGAACCTGACCAAACCCTATAATGAGGAGGATTTGGTCTGGCACCCAGTCACCAAATCAATCAACAATGTCAGCTACCAGGACCTGAACGCTTGGAAGCCTGTCAAGCAGGCCAACATCGCCTCCTTTTTCTCCAAGGCAGGCTCCAAGAGTTTGTCAGCAAGCAAGGGCAGCAAGCCCACAGAGACCCAGAGTCACCAGCAACAGAAAGCCAGCCGAGCACAGGATGCACCTGAGCCTGGCCCAGCAGCAGGGCAGCTGGAAGAGGAGGGTCGCCCTGTCAAGCAAGAATCTGCCCATGGGGAATTGGCACAGCTTGAGGCCGAGGCAGCCACCAGTGAGCAGGCTGCACCCCTTGCCTCCGCAACTCTGAACACAGATGACGGAGGGGGTGTTGTGGAGTCTGAGGCTGATGTCAAGCAGGAGCAGCAGCATGAAAAGGATATGCGGCCCCCACTGCAACTGAGTGGCAAGAAGCGAAGTTCAGCTGCCCAAACTCCTGGCAAAGCCAAGAAGGCCAAGCCAGCTGGCACTCAGTCCATTTCACACTATTTCAGCCCTAAAAGACAAGCTGATTGCTGACAGGCTGTTTGTGGAACTACCACTTTCACTGCTTGATTGCTGACAGGCTATTTGTGTAACTACCACTTTCACTGCTTGGTTGCAAGGCAGAACCAGGCGGGAGGACTTGCCTCACTTCGGAATTTGAAATCTTCGACTGCACTCGCAGATCTGATGTTGCATGCATGATCACTGAAAAGAACAGTCGGGTGGCTGGGCTGGCTTGCTGCATCTCAAGCGATACATGCAGCACTTGGTCACAGGTCACATGAGCCGCTGTGCTGACTGGCAGAACTGCGCCAAAGGTGAAGCCTGCTGAAGCAAGTCAGTGGGGGCGCAGAACCATGGCTGTGCTGCAGAAGGGACTCGATGCATCAGCCCTCTGTCGCTGCAAAGCTGCAATACAGTTGTTCCATCTCTGTGGTGTGCTCCTGAAAGCTGGTCCTGCAAGCATGCGCATCCTGCAATCACAAACTCTTTGTTTACAAGCAAGACAGACGCAGCAGGCAGGAATGCTTCTTAGGCTCTGGCTGCATTTGAAGTGACGCAAGCTGAAGCATATCCTGGCAATGCCATGCCTCTTCCTGTCTATTTCGTCCTGCATGCTCCTGTTCTCCGTGGCAGCCAGCCTGAGCTGCTGCATGAGGCCATTGATCTGCTGGGAGGCCTCCTGGGAATGGTACTGCAGCCTCTGTATCCAGCAAACCAGTGGCATCAGCCAAGGGGTGTCCAGCAACAGTGCAGGGGTGCGAACAGCAGCACAGCAGCTGCTGCATTGCAAAGATGATGTAGCAGACTTCTGCACTGTGATCCGCTGCAGCAGGCAGAACACACCTTGCAGTCCAGCTTGAGCTGCTCATTGGCATCGACGACTGCCTGAAGGCATGCCCTCACTCTGACTGTGTCTGCAGATACTGGCAGCATTCATTGAAGACCTGGCAGGCAGTGTCTCAAGTGCTGATCTGCGCAGGGACAAGACTGACCCGATCTGGTTTTGGCCAGATGAGCAGTGGCTTGCTCCAGCTGCTGGGAAGCACACTGGAGTCAGTGCTGTATCTCTGGACTGGCAAGGAGCGGGCCTTACCTGCTTGGTGGCATGTTGGATCTGAAGGCGCAGGTCAGCATCATGCAGCTCAATGTCTGCAGCAAGGAACGAATGCCATCACTGCTTGACGAGTGGACATGTCGCCGACACTGGCAGAAGAGCATGACAGCCACTGGCCTTGCACAGTCTGCCACACGCTCCTCCATGGTGTCTGCACAGCAGAGCCTGTCATTGCAGCCGATTTGGTTAGATTTCAGCTGGATCAAGAAGAGTAAGCCAGAAAGCAAGTGGGACGTTACTTGGGCAGAAGGCCTGACAGACGGTATACTTCTGGCTGCTGAGCACTGCTTAGCCAGCGTAATTGTCCTCTGGCATATCAGGCCATCGAGAGCTTGCACGCAGGACAGGCGCCTCAGCTACTGGCAACCTTCATATGGCGTTCAACATGGCAATGCAGACTTACAAGTAAGCATGATAGAGGATCGGGCAGGGTGTGCTAGTCTGATGTGCACTTCAGTGGCAGCAGTCTCCTGCTGGGCAAAGCTGACAAGGCCATCTGCTTCATCTTAGCATGTGTTGCGGCTCTGCTGCAGCAAGACTCACATGGATCAGATAACAAGGCGTGTCCTGCCCTTTCATACACGAGGTGAGAGGCCTGCATGCAGGGGACACCAACCCGCTTCCCGCTGTCTTCTGTTTGCGCAGCACCCACTCCCTCGATCCCGCTCGCGCCAATGCCCTGTTGTCTTTCTGCTGGTGCCCTCTCACAGCTCTGGCTGCCTCATAGGCTGCCTTGATGCCGTCTGTGACCTGTGTTGTGTCATCTGGTGACCAGGCACTGCCTGCCACAATGGCTCAATGGCCATCTGCACTACTCATTGGCCTACTGCTGCTGTGCAGATGCGCTGTTCCAGTGCTTCTGTGATCTGCGCAGCAACCGCCCTAAGGACAGGGAGTTCTTCAAGCAGCACCTGGCAGCGTTGAAGCCGCACACATACAAGGGCTGGGTGGTGAGCATTGGCCAAGCACCATGCCGAGCAGGGCAAGGCGATGCAACAGCCTGCATAAGCACGATCAGAGGGTTGGCGCTGCCAAGCTGCCACGCACACGGGCTGTAGAAGGAAAGCTGCTGCACATGAAATCTTGTTGCAACAGGGCAGCTACCTGCAGGAGCCTTGTGTAGCAGCAAACATCTGCCCCTGGGCATCCGGTGCTTTCAGAGGCCACAACCAGCATTACCTGCCTCCTTTACAGCTCTGGTACAGGTGCAGCTGTCTACCAGTTGCAGCATCCCTCCTTCCAACGTGTACCCTCCTCCTGCAGGCTGCCATTGCCGCTCTGTTGTCGACAGTTGCGGGCGCATCCGGCCTGGTCATCGCTGCCACTTTTGTTCTGGGCGCCACGCTTTGCAGCCTGGTGGCCGTGCTGATCGCTCTGGGCGGGACATTGGGGGCTGTGCTCACCTTCCTGGCCTTCTTCACTGTGATCAGTTGCATGGCAACCCTGGCAGCGGCTGGCAGTATGGCGGCCTGCGCAGCATTCGGTGAGTTCCCTCGGAGGATGCATCAAGGTGGCATGAGCAGCATGATGTTGCACAGGTTGGGGTATGAGTCAAGCTTTGTCGCTTGTTCCATGTGAGATACATGGCGTCCCCGACAGTGGCTGGGAGCATGTCGGCCTCTACAGCTTTTGATGAGGCCCCCCTGGTGGCGCTCTGGCAAGCAGCATTGCTGCGCAGGCTGCACATGAAAGTGCCTGGCACTGGCTGGGGCCAAGGGAGCCTGTTCAGTGTCTAATGAGTCCTCCCACGCCCTCCTTGATGGTGCATGCCAGTCTGGCGTGGCTCAATCCCTCACAACAATCTGCACTGGCCACTTGCCACAGCCAGAGTTGCCATGCACCAAATGCTGTGCAGGCTGCAACGCTCGCTGCCCTGAAGATGCAATCAAGAGATGCTGCGTTGAGTGCATCCCTGGTTGCCTGCAGGCTACTTCATGCTGAGCTTCTGCCAGGCCGTGTTCACCTTCGCCGCCCGCCTCATGCACTCAACCGCCCCCACTGTGCAGCAGCGTCTCGCTGATGCGACCGGCCACAGCGAGGGTGATGCTGCCCCGCCCGCCCAGTCCTCCGCATCGGCTGCCGCTAAGCCTGCCTCTCTGGCTGATGTAGTCTCTCCCTGGGCGCCCACAGGCCCAGGCGTCAACCTCCCTGATGCAAGTGAGTGGCTGTGCTCAGGAGCTTTTGCAGATGGGTGGCTGTGCGGGGCCTGCTCAGTGCCCAGTGGTTGGCTGTGCACAGGACGTCCCAGCGCTCAGGCATCGCGGTGCACCAAGCAGCACTGCCCAGGCAGGGCGCAGCAAAATCCTGAGATGCATGTGAGTGCAGGCACCATCTGCTGGTGGCGTCTGCTTGTCTTGGGTTCTTGCAGCTTTGGTGCATTCTGTGGGGCCTGGAGCACTGAGCACGACTCAATCTGACCAGGCTGCTCAGCCCAAAGTACTCTTAGCTGCCCTTTCTGGCCTATGAGTATCCCTACTGGGCGCCTCGGCTGCCATGCTTGCTGCCATGCCTGATTTATGCACTGACTCCTACAGCATGCAGGGTGTCATGCAGGGCAGGCACACAGCGCCGTGCCTCTGCTGCCCTTACTCACTGAGGAGGTGCATGGTTTGTGCAGCGTCTGGGTTGTGCCTGCAGAGCAAGCCAAGGTCGTGGAGCCTAAGATTTCACCTGCCACCGGTGCCCCCATCAACGGAACCCCTGGTCGCATGCCTGCAACTACCTCAGGGTCTTCAGCCTCAACTGCCTCTGCAACTTACTCTCCAGTCCCCCCCCCACCCAGCTACACAAGCTCCGCTGTCAAGGGCCACCAGCTCGGATAGTTCATCAGGTACGGATGCAGCTTAGTCACTTTCTGTACGTTTCAAGATGGGCTGACAGGCGGTGTCACATTGCAGGGCAAAACATTCTACGATGAAGGTGTCAAAAAGTGTACAGCATAGCCCCATCCCTCCTGCTTTTCCTCTACGACCCGTATGCTTCACAGCCTGCCTTTGAATGTGTCCAGTCATATGAAATACTGCCTTCTCCAGCAGCACAGCTTCTGTGCAACCCACTGTAATTCACAACCTGCTTGCATCTGATCTCAAATTTGCATCATGGTCTGGGCTGCGTCATCGCATATCAATTGCTCTGTAAACCCTGCAGCTCAGCCACACCTCTGTCAGGACTTGTGCGCATGTGCACAATGCGTGCAAGCGCTAGTCCCAGGATTCAAAAGCATGCTCACAGCCTCCTCTGCGCTGAATCATTGTGAACTCGCAGAGGACTTCTTCAGCTCCACGGAAGCCTTTGACTCTGACACGCTGTTTGAAGACATGTTTGTTGACCTGCATTTGCCCGGCAGATAAATAGGAAGGGAGTGGCACCCTTCAGAACAACCGACCCCAGCTTGCCTGAAGACTGCTGACAAATTCAGACTCGATGTGGTCCAACAAGATGGAGTAGAGGTGTGTGTGAAAGATCCTCCTGGATGAGACGTAGGGAGTGTCTGGGTACTCAACTCATGGCCAGTCTAGCAGACTTGGAACACACCTGAACCTGCATGTTCAACAGAACTTGGTTATGGATGTCCCAGGATGCTGCTGCTTGTTATGCAGCATGCAACTCACCTCTCAAACTGCCCTAGATCTCGAAGTATGCCAAAGTAAGTTGAGCGTACAAAAGGATCAAAAGCTGATTCATGCAACATGGCCATCGTCAGTCTTGTGAATAGCCTGAACAGCCAAAACAGGGACTTGCCTGCAAACCGATACAGCGTCTCAATGCCATGATCAATATATGGAGTATTATTGTCTTGGAGAGCCTGCACAGACTTGACAAGGTGGGGAGAAATCCAGTGCTGAGGGCCATCTGAACACAGATCTCACCAGGAGCTGGACCTTGACTGCGTCCTTTTGAGACAGATACAGGCTTGGCCCAATCAAGGATGTCCCGTGTCCCCACTTAGGAACATCATCTGGATTGAGCTGAGCAGTGACTTTTCTGGATTGCCTGCAATGCTGCCTCCGGCTGGCAGTGAGCGGCAACAGCTTTCGGGAGCTGGTCAGATGTTGCCACCGAAGCTGCATTGTTCTGTCACCATGAACAATCTTAGAAAGCAAGTGCTGGTCAAAGTGCTGGCTCCACAAGGTCGTGTATCAGAGGCAACTCAGACCAGCATCTTCCCGCTAAGATGTCCCCTCAGTGATGACTTAAGTGCATGCAGGCTTTGGGATGTGCAGATCAACACCGTCACAACCCTCCGAAGGCTTTTGCCGGCTGCCACCTGAAGCAGCTGGGGTCCCAGCCAGTGTTTTTGCAAAGCATAGGCTCTTTGTGACTGAGAGAAAGCACCTGCCTCTGTGCTTTGGCGGCAGGGTGGGGATAGGACCATGGACATGTCATTGCAGATCCCTGCATGAGGGACTGACAGCTTGTTTGTGCTTCTACCAGAGTGAAGTAGCCGCTGGCAGGGCAGGCTAAGTGAACACTCGACCACTGCCTGCTGGCTCACGCGACACACAATGCCACACATTGGCTGCTCTGAACGCCCCCTGCAGGGCAGTGAAGACTGATGGCACAGCATGTATCCCGTCATTTGATTGGGAATGACAATATAGGGCATGTCAGCTGTCTGTTCGAAATGCAACGCACTGGCTGCATCACAAGCAAGCACTCCTTGTAGGGTGGGGACGTGTCCTCTGAGCTGCTTGACACACAGATTCCAGTACAACAGCAGGTTTCCAGAAGATTTCCTCAGGGGCACGTAACCCAACATAATCCACTGTTGCTTCACTGAAAGTTCTCTTCTGTCACTCAGTGACCATATCAGGGAGGGGGCCAAAAGTCTGAGGCACAGGCAATCACATGCCTCTTGCTGCCTGCCTAAGTTCAGCTTCAAGCATTCCGATTGCATCTGGAGCGCTGCTGCGCAGCTGCTGATGTACACTGGAGGCTGCTGTCTGATATTTGCCAACTGAGCGATGCTGGAACATGCCCTCAACCGTGACACCTGACAGCGCTATCTCAGCCCTGCATGACAGCCCAAAATCACCGATGAGGGGCCGCATCATAGGAGGGAAACATGAACAAAAGCTTAGCCAGGCTCAAGGCACATCCGCTCACTCATTGAGTGTACGATTGAGACGAGTGATCAGTGCTGTTAGACTTTCATGTTGCCATGTGCTGCCAGCATCAACACCTGCAGCAACAGCCACATTCTCGGGAAGGCAGGGCTCAAAGGCCAGCTGGCAAACTCTTTGCTGCGGCAACTGCACGTTGGAGGCGGAGAGGAAGGCAGGAGAGACCTCAGAGAGCATCCTCAGGCATGCAGTGAACACCACCATGCTCCTCAGCAGTACCTGAAGAGCTGAGACCCGTCTGCAGCTGCATGAGGGTGTCTGATGCATGCTGTGCAAGCTGCATGACGGCCTGCTGTGCCCCGGAGGCTGAGCGTGCAGTGCTGCCCAGCACGTCCTGCACCTCGTCGGGGGACATCTCCACCATGCAGGCGATGGCCTCCGCACTCACATCCTGCACACCGCAGCAGGATGTGCGTCAGCATGAGATATCTGCTGTGCCCAATGTCCCACAGCCTGCTGAAATGTCTGAAGCAGCTGGCAGAAAAGCTCTTTCCCAGACAGATAGATAACAGGCTCCAACAGAACCCTGAAGCTGACCATGAGTGCTGGCTTGTGCAAGATTGAGCACGATGTTTGTTCAAAAGGATACAAGCCAGGGGCTGAGGAGACCCTCACCGCTTCGGACTGCTGCCGCTTGCCATGGCCCCCTGCAGCCTGCATGGCCTGCGTGGCTGCGTGCATGGCAGCTGCACTGCGCAGCGCAAGGCGAACCAGGCTCCTCAAGGCCTCCAAAAGAGCCTCAGCCCTGCCCTGCAGACCTGCCTGCCGATCCCTGGCCTGGGCCCCAGCCTGGCCAAGCTCCTTCCTGCAGGCATCAGCGGCAGCCTGGGCTGTGGCTGCCTGCTGCCGTGCCTGCAGAGCATGTGAGTGGCTGCTGTGAGTCTGCTGCGCCTGCAGAGCCAGTGGGTAGCTGTGATTCTAGCTGGGATCAGGCAGTGGACAGCCAGGCCCGGGTGCTCGAGGTGCCACAGGCAAGCGAAGCAGGGCATGCTAGCACTTTCATGCAGCCTGTGCCGACAGGGCTCAGTATGGTTCAGCAGTGGACTCTGCAGGGACTGCCCGCCTCATGCTTTGCACGCCACTGCCAGATGGGCCTACGGCAAGCAGCGCAAACATGACAGGAGGAACATTTTATAACAACCGATGCCCTGCACAACGCGGTGGGGTGCCCCATGAAACAAAGGATGCCCACCTGCTCAGCCTCACGCTGCGCAGTTCTCAGCTGCACGTCACGCCGTGCCACATCCGCCTGCGCCTTGCGAAGCTGGGCCTGTACAGTTTCCCCATTTTGCTCCTCATCCCGCTCTGTTGCCGCCCTGCAGCCACCAAGACCAGCAGTGCAGCCCCAGGCGACGGTGGACATGTCAGCAGCACAGGGGACCAATCATCGCAGTCCTCTGCTGTGCCCTGCCGTTCCAGGGCACCCTCTGTGGAGGTTCCACCCTGCCAGCTTGGCCCGCTGCAGCTTCTGCCGGCACATGCTCTGCATTGCCGTCAGGACGTGCTTCACAGGCAGCAGCTCCTCACAGCTTGAATGCAAGCAGGCAGCCTCAGCCTTCCAATGCGAGTGCAGGCCAGCACCCCACCTGGTGAGGCTGTGGACCCGCTCATGCAGGTCCCGCACCACCCCCTCCTTCCTCTGCAGGCTGGTTTGCAGCGCCCTGGCCCGCGCCTCGGCGGCCACCAGCTCCTCAGACCGGTCTGTGGCCTTTGCCTGCTGCAGGGCAGACTGTGCCTCCTCCAGCTGCAGGCATGCACACACTCAGACGGGTGTTTTCAGTGGGGTGGACTCACCCTGACTGCAGCGCAATCCCCCATGCAGCTTTCTGCAGCACAGTGGTGTCCGGCATGCACCCCTGCCAGACTCCACTCCGCCAAAACTGCTCTGCTGAACCGTGTGCAGCACGGTGAACATCACTCGCAGGCTGCCTCCTGTGGGATGCCCTTTCTAGAATGAGCAGCACTTCATCTCATGCCACAGCTTGGCCAGCCATTGTGGATCGGCTGCTCCTTGTGGGCCAGAGTGATCCTTCACCAGATGCACCTCTCAGAGCGCGCACCTTGGCCCGCACGTCCTTCAGCAGCTGCTCCTTGTGGGCCAGCGTCCGCCGCAGGGTGGCCAGCTTCTGGTCCGCTGCCTCCTTGGCAGCCTTCTCTGCCAGGAAAGCCGCGTTGGCCACCAGGTGGGGGCTCTCGGGCCCCTGCAGCACAAGTTGGTATGATTTCCCTGGGGCATTGAATATAACAATGTATGCCTGAGCAGGCTGCTGGGGGGTTTCCTCTCTGGCTCCTGCAGGACAGACTGGCGTGCTCAAGACCCGAAATGAGTAGTTACTAGCGCTTCATGGCAACCAGGTGGGCTTTCAGGGCTCTGCAGCGCTTGCAAGAATGGGCTGCGCACTGGCTTGGTCTGGTGCACTACACTGGCTGCCAGATCAGAGCTGTCTCTACCTACACCACACCTGGGGCTTGCAAACTCACAATCACACTGCACTGCATGCTGCAGTGAAGCAAGGAAGCTATCTTGTCAAGCGCATGTACCCCAAAGTGGAGCAGTCCCGATCACGCCATATGCTGTGCATTGCGGGGCCCCAGGGCCCTGCAGTATGCCTGGCCGTCCTTGGACATGCAGGCCGGCCTGTTCACACCTGCTGCTGCAGCGCCTGCAGCTGCTTGTGCCGGCGAGCGCTATCTGCCTTGGCCACACGGGCAGCCTCCTGTGCAGCCGCTAGCTGCTCCCTGAGAGCTGCAACATCCTCCCGACTGGTCTGCCTCTCTGCAGCCTGGGCTGCAGTGCTCACCGCAACCTCCTGTGCTGCCCTCAGGTCCCTCTGCAGCACAGTGGGGGCAGTGTTGGGTGCAGCTCTTCATGACATGCGTGCTGCGGCGCTTGTGTCCGCTTCCAGGGGTGCTGCAGGCAAGAGCCGCATGTACGCAGGCAGTGTGTGAACTCCCGCCGCACGGTGAGGCTAGTTACTGCAGCAATCTGCATGGTGCCTTGCTGTACAAATGTGTTGCAGGTCAAGCAGGCAACGCCTGCCAAGAAGTTAGGCACCGATGATGGCGTGCATGGCGCGAGTTCGTTTCAGGTTGGGGGTTGGCGCACCCTTTTGCAGCTGCACAACATGCTTGAGATCACCATGGCAACAGGGTCCCTGGAGCCTGCACTGCACTGCGCCCACCTGGCACGCCTTCAGCTTCAGTCTAAGCTTGTCAGCAGCCTCCTGGCTGCGGGCCAGGGCTGCCTCACAGCTGTCCCGCTGCATGCGCTCAAAGTCTGCCTCCCTGACTGCGGCAGCCACTGCCTCACTTTCCATGGCACAGCCCACCTCAGAGGCAGACGTGAAGGTGGTGGGGTCGCTGGATCCTGCACAGTCAGTCACAGCAGTCCCAGGAGGCATGTCGGTGCAGATATGCTGGAATGCCTCTGCAACACTGTGGCGTCTTCCAGGGACCAGCCAGAACCGGTGGCATGGGTGCAGGTGTGCGCAGCAATGCTGGCAAAACGCTCCTCTGCAGTAGGCTCCTGAGACATCTGCTGAGTCAAGCGGCTAACAGTTGATTGATATAAGATGCAGCTGCGCCAGTCTCTGTGGCTGCCTCTGATCAAAGATGGTGTACTGTGTTGACTGTTCTACAGCTGCATTCCTTGGAGCTGTCAGATCACGACTTCAGGAGAGCTGTTCAAGCTGCAGGTCTGTTGAATGCAGCTCATACTGGGGACAGCTAGCCAAGGTCCAGCCCCACATGCAATGCGCTGCGCAGCCTGGCCCACCCATGAAGGCCGGGATCCCGCCCTGCCCAAAGCTGAAGGAGCCCAAGCTGTCCTCCTCTGCAGCATGGCTGTCGCCTATGTCGCTGGAGTCTGTTGGGATCATCACAGGGCGTGCATGCCGGGGGGCCACGCGCCTGCAATGTGGAGAAACTCTGCTGGAGGAGGGGAGCAGCCTATGCACCACGCTTCCAAGGATTCTCAAGATCCAGCAATCAAGCAGCACACATGCCACCTTGTCCATCTTGAGCCTTTCTTCCTGTGGTCAATGCAGGTGTCTGCTGTTGCCATGTGCAGACCAGGCAGAAAATTATTGCGACTGCATCTGTCTTTTGCACTTGGCTGTGTGGGTCACTCATGCACACACTTACTGCCAGCCTTGTTCAAGATTTTCTGCTCTGCGCTGCTGTCTGCTGCCTGCCACCTCCTACCAGCATAACCATGGTTAGTGTCTGACTGTGTCTCAAGCCCAGAGGTTGCTTTAGCAGGCAGCTCTGCAGGCAGTGCCCGCTCCAGCCTCAGCACTGCCCTGCTCCGCCCCTGAAACAATTCACCAACATGCAATTGCACAACGGCAGGGCTCTTGGTCTCAGTGTCCCCACTGTCAACCCACATTGCGGCCGCTGCAAGCGGCCCTGCAGCCTGGCCTCAAGCCAGCCATTTGTAGCCTCTGCGCCACAAGCCATGTGTCACACACATCCCTAGCGCACCTGGCCTCAGCACCCTCACCCCTGCCGCCCATGGGGCCCAGCCGCTGCAGGCAGCCCCGGAGCCTCTGCTCCAGACGAGACACCTCCACTGCTTTCAACCCCTGATAGGCCTTGAACTGCCGCCGCAGGGCCTCAATCTCGCCTGACAGACGGGAACGCTCATCATTGGCGTTGGTGATGTCCTTCAGAGCGCGCTGCTCTGTCTCACTCACCCTGCACACAAATTGCTGTTGGTGCTGCATGCTATGCCGATGAATCTTTGCACAAGGCCATGGACTCACTTGCTTGCTGCGTGTATGGCATTAAGTCGTACTGGATTGAATGGTCTTCTATTGCCACACAGAGCACGATGTCCTATTTGGTTTGCTGTGCTTTGTGAGCCAGCAACCCCAGCAAGGCTGGACCTGCTCCGACCAGGCATGCTGTGAGGCCTGTCCACTTAGCTGCCTCTGCAGGAGGCATCTCAACCCACGAGCAACAGACAGCCCAGCAGGCAACACAGCCAGGACCTCCGGTTGGTGATCAAAGCAAAACCACCCAGCGCAATAGAGGCCCCTTGCAGCCACGCTTTTCAAAGGTCTGCAGCTCCTTGCCTGCTCTGGGCGGCAGCCCGGCCATGCTCCTCCCCGGCCGCAGCGGCGGAGGCGGCCATGGCGGCCGCCTCCTGCCGCAGGGCAGCCCTCTCGCTGTCCATACGCTGCTCTAGGTCGTGCATCAGCTCTGTGTGGCGCTGGGCCAGGCCCTGCACGTGGTTTCAGCACACAGTGACGAAACAATCTGCCTTGCACATGAGGCGTCAAGAGCCTGGTAATGCTGCAGCTTTTGTATGTCCATGCGCTGCTCCAGGTCCTGCATGCGCCAGGCCCTGCTGTCATTTCCAGCATGCACCGAAGCCACGCTCGGCATCGCCCATCTGCCCTTGCAAGGCTGCAGCCCTTAGTATCTATGCGCTGCTCCGGGTCTTGCATCAGCTCTGTGTGGCGCTAGTCCTGTCCCTGCAGGCATTAGTAAGGGCCACCCAACCTGCCAACAACTCATAAGTCACCTCTCTGTTGAGCTGGGCTGGGCCCTGCGGGAATTTGAGGCACGCATTGACGACCTGGATTGGTCTGTGATGTGTGCAGCCTTGCATCGCAGACGTCTGCAGCCACAATATCACGGCAGAAGTGGCCTGCAAACTGGGGTGTCCACACCGCGCAGATCTCGCAGGTGAGAGATGGCTGGCCTCAGACTGAGAGGCACCTTTGTGGACACAGAACCAGGATGGTCCGGAAGGGGCAGGATTTGATGTTCTACTTATGGCTGCCCAAACAACAGACCCCAACAGCAAGCTCAAGCTCGGACATGTGACATACATCAGCTGGGGAGAAGCAAAGTTCCAGGCTATACGCTTGCTGACTGCAATGTGTGCAGTGCTGCCACCTGGCCGTCTTCTCACTAGAGTCCCTCACCCATAAGCTGTCACTGAGCTCTGCATGTCATTGATGCGCCAGTGCAAGAAGTGAAGCCAACAGCACACTGAGTGCAACCTGCGCAGAGCACTCACCTGCCGCTCACTCTCGTTGAACTCCCGCAGATCATGGATGCGCTTGGTCAGGCGCTCACATTCCAGGGCAGCCTTCCGGGCCTGCAGTACCACGCCTATTTCAGCCGGAGGTGCCTGGCCACACAGTCGGTGAAGGCTGCCTTCAAGGCCAGGCAAGCGTAGTGGTGGAGGACACCTCAACTTCGGGCTTGCCATCAAAACTCGAACTTTCAGCTCACTGCCAGGCTGATGCATTTTGGCTGCTGATGTGACAGCATAGGAGCCCACAGCATGTACAGAGGAGTGCCAGCATGAAGGCAAAGCACATGCACTCCTCTTCCACTCTGCTTTGCTCCCTGCACTCTGTTCTGCTTGCCTTGAGCACAGCCCCCTCGAGCTCGTGGCCCAAGCTGCTCCTGTCAGCCTGGCTGGCCTTGAGCTCCTGCCTCAGCTGGTGCACCACCGCCTGGTAGCGGCGACAGCGCAGCAGCGAAGCCCAGCGAGCCGCAGCACAGTCATTTTTCTCACTGCAGGCATCGACTTGGACTCAGTTCTGTGACCTGATGCTGTTTAGTCATGTCCACCCCAGGAGGCAGCAGCCAGAACCACAGGGCAGCAGCGCAGTCATGCGTCTTGCTGCAGGCGCACTTGCAGGATGGTTCAGACAGCATCTGCCGCGAAGCTGCACCGTCTGCATCAGAGCACTCTCAGACAGGTGGCAGCTAGGAGCCAGAGGCGGCAGGCACAAGATTCGGTGTTCATTGCAAGCCCTGGCGAGCCAGCAGGGCCTAAGGAGGAAGGAAGTCACATGCATTCTACATCAAGGCAACTTGTCTGAGTGCTGAGCACTTTCCGCAGTACCAGTGCTGCTCATCAGGCAGCCAGCATGGCCCTGCAAGTGCCAGCAGGCTGAAACATGTGTGTGCAGCCTCACTCTCTGAGAGCGTCCACTGTTGCCTGTGCCTCACAGCGCAGCCGCTGAGCCTCGTCTCGCTGAGCGCTCAGTTTCTCCAACCGCCCCTCCAGCTCACTCCTTGCATCCTGGTCTGCAGGGACGCATGCAGACCCGCAGGTCAGTGGTGTTCACCTCAACAGCAACAGAGCAACACTGCAAGGCTGTAGCTATCAGCTCCTTCTTGAAGACACTAGCCCAGGCCGTTGCTGGTGGCAAGGGATCAGGTGCACCAGGCAGCAGACAGGTTGACCTGACCCAATGAGAGTCAGTTTGCACATCAGGCATCACAGCAACCTGCTTACATGACTGGCAGGTGGCCTCTGCAGCCTGCAGCTTGGTCAGCCACTCCTGCTCAGCCACTCTGTGCTCTGTGCTGGCGGCGGCCAGGTTGCCCTTCAGACTGCAGACAGGGGTGGACACTGGAAAGGATGACACATGTCGAGCAGGAGGGTTTGTCTAATCTGTGACACTCCAGGGAGGATGCTCAGGAACCAGGAGACCTACAAGCCACCTCGCGGACGGCAGGTCAAGGTCTTCTTGCATGCAGGCAAGTGGTCCTCGTGTCAGGGGCATGTCCACACCTCTGAATGGTGCCGCTCAGCTGCGATGCCTTCAGAGTGGCCTGGTGCCCTGCCAGCTCCAGGTCTGCATCCTTCTGCTGCAGCCTGTGCTGCAGAGCTTCCACACGGCTATGCAGCGCCTTGCACTCTGACCTGCGCTGCTCACCCTTTGCCTCTGCCCGCTCCTGCAAGTGACAACAGCTGTCTGTGATCTCAGTGCACCTGCAAGTTGCTTGAACAACTTGCGGCTTCAAGAGCAGGTGCTGGCAGTAACACACAGGCACGAAGCACTTTTCCTGCAATGGCAGCCGTCAGCTTGCTTAGACACAGGCACCAGGTCGTGACATCACAGCCATCTCTGCAGCACTGCTGGAGTCCCTGTGCAAACCCTGTAGGGACAAGCATTCCCGGCGGCTGTGTGCCATCCTTCAAATACATGCCCTGACTCACCAGGGCTGCGTTGGCAGCCGCCAACTGCTCCTGCACTTGCATCAGGTCTGACTTGAGATGCCCCTCCACATTGCTGGCCTCCCTCAGCCCTGTTATGGTGTTGCGGAGGGAGGTGACCATGCGGGCACGCTCCCCCTTCTCCTTGCTCAGGGCAGCCTGCGAAAATCACTGGAGTGAATAAGCATCACTCCATGAAGCGGCTGGCTTTTCCCACATTACAGCAAGTCTAAATGGGTCAGGCGGCAGAGCTGGACACCCCACCACACATAGCGCGTGAGGGACTGCTACCTTCTGCACAGCATGGGCTGCCCAATTTGGGAGTAACCGCAACATGGTGCATGCTCTGCTGCCGCTAGCATGCGCAGCGCAGGCTCTTTTGCGGCTCACATAGATCAGATGCATCTCTTCCCGCAAGCCAGCCTGTGGGCAGGTGCATGCAAGCGCCTGCGATGCAGAGTCTCAGCGATCTCAGCTAGGAGCCTGCACACTGTGTTGCTGGTCCCCCTCCCAAACCCCAGTAACAAAACGCTTCCTCACCCTGAGGGACTGCACCTCCTCCTGCAGGCCAGACTGCGAGGCAGCTGCATGGGAGCGCAGGGTGTCAATCTGGCTCTGAAGCGCCCCTGCACGAGCCTCCGCCTCTGCCAGCGCAGCAGCCGCGGCACGGGCGTCCCCGCTGTCAGTGGAGCTCTTGGCAGCGCCCTGCGCCTCCAGCTGCTGGCGAGCTGCCTCAGCCCCTGCCAGCGCTGCCTCAAGGCGGGCTATCTGCCGGCGGTGGTGCCCGCTGCGCTCCTCCGCAGCCTTTTCTGCCGCAAAGAGACGCTCCTGCATTGGCAGCAGCAGTCCTCAAATCGGAGAAGGTTTTGTTGTTGTGTGGCTATCATAACTGCCTGGACTCCCTCCAGGCCAGCCATCTGTTGCTGCTAACTTTGACGCTTTGATGGCAAAGTGCAGGCAGCAGCAACGCCTAGGCGATAGGCACTGCTTCCCTGCTCATGTCTATGCTCACCTGTGCAGGGTAGTGTGCGGCAAAGGGGAACTTATGCCCAAGCAGCAGCAGTGCAGAGGCTGAAGACACCGTCAGCACTCACTGGCTGAGCTGTTGTTCCTGCTGTTGACGCAGTTGAGGTTTGCAGAATCTTCAAGGGGCACAAACAAAAGTCAAGCGAACTCAGACAGGACAGGTCATGCGCCACCAGGCAGCCACAAATGCAAGGGTGCAGCCTCACATGGAGGGCCGCCTCCAGGGCGGTGCGGGCGCTCTGCGCAGAAGCCAGCTCCCTCCGCAGGTCTGTGCAGCGCAGCTTCCACTTGCTTGCGCGCTGCGTGGCCTCCTCCAGCTGCTTGGCCATGGCATCCTGCAGCATGCAAGCTTCAGCACTGGTGCAATGGCTGTTGGTCGTGGTGCAGCTTGCCGTGCTGTACCGCCTCCTTCGACACCTCTGCCATCACAGCTTTGACAAAGCTTGGGTGTGGATGGCGGATGCTGCTGGATGGGCAGGCACCTGTACTGCCTTCTCAAAGCTACTTGGTCATGGTATCCTGCTGGGCACCAGCAGGGCTTTTCTTTTCTGCATCCAGTGTGAACACCCAGAGCATCTGAATTTGTCAGCTGCTCAGCAAGGTGCATCATGACTGGAGAGAACGCCATTAGACAATGACAACACGTGATTCTTGGCCATTGTGGGCACACGTGGCAGCACACAGGCTGACCCCAGAGTTGAGCCGACTTCCTGCATGCATGCACGCAAACAGAGGGCATGCTGAGCAGGATGCGCTGTCAGCTGGTCAATGATCAGCATGTCTAGGTCTATAGCTTCTGTGTACCAGCCATCCATAAAGGCTGCAGGGCCCACCTCCTGGCCAGAGCTTCCTGAGAGGGCGCTAGCCTGTGTCTCTGCTGACACTGCATCTGGAGCCGGCGGGGGCGGCAGCAGAAGGGGCTGCGGAGGGAGACCCTGAGCGACAGACTCTGGCGATTCCGGGTTGGCCACAGCCTCAGCTGCACAGCAGACATGGCCATGTGGACAAGGGCTCTTGCTGCTGCCCAGAGAAAGACTGAGCACATCTTGATGCTATGCTGGGTGGCCAAAGCCTGCTGCAGATGGTTTGCGCTGTCAACAGACAATCACTGCTGACGGTCCATCAATATGCCCGCAGACTGGCAGTAGTCCCTTCACTGGCAGCAGCTTTTCGCTGGAGAGTGTGCAAGTGTTGAGCTCTCTTGTGCCAGGTAGGCGTACAAGCGATGGGCAATGTCAAGACACGTCCCAGAACTTGCAGCTCACCTGCAGCAGGAAGCTGCACGGGGCTGCCCTGCAGAGCCTCCAGGTGTGCAGCCAGCACGTGCAGTGTTGACCGCATGGACCCCAGCTCAGCGGCACAGGCAGCAGCGCTGTTGGCCAGCACCTGCCGCGCCCCTAGGCTGACCAGCAGCTGCATTGAAGACAGGGCTGTGGCCACACCCTCCTCTGCAGGGGCACAGTCTGCAGGCATGTGGTGTCTGATGGGCTACATGAGCTGGCAGCCGCCAGGTGTGCTGCTGCACTGCTTGTAAGGTGCAGTCAGGTGGCATGCTGCCGCAACACAGCGCGCATTGCTTCCATTGCTTGCGGCAACTCACAATGGACTGGCAAGTAAGATCAGCAGTGAAAGCTCCGGAACAGCCTTACCTTCAGCAGACTGCTCCTCTGGCTGCAGCAAGGGGTTGACCGCCTGCTGTGCCTGCTCCACCACAGCCACATGGTGCTCCAGCAGCTGGCACAGCCCCAGCACGGCCTGTGTCTCCAGGAGCACCTTCTGGTCGCCCAGGCTGTCCCCTGGGTGCTGATCCTGCCTGGCTCTGCTGCCTGCATGCCTGCGGGCCGCCCTGCAGCACACAAGACTAGACCAGTCAAGGTAGCTGCCCTCCTGGCCGTCTGCATGTCTGCAAGCGTTATGCACCTGGGCGGCTGGGTCCTGCCAAAACCATTGGCTGACATGAGCACTCCATGTTGATTCTGCTGCCATGCCTGTTGTTGAATGATAAGCAATGGGATGGTGCTGCGCTATTGCTACATCTGCCTGCGATAATGCAGCCTCGAGTGTGCACTCACAAAGGCTGCACAGACTTGGGGTGACGCAGTGGAGTCCTGTTTTCACGTGGCGGCGTCCTGTCTCTGCTGGCAACTTCTGGCGTAGACTCATACACATTGGGCATCTTGGCAGACCCAAGAGCGACACGCAAAGTCCGCAGGCGCTCCTGCAGGCAACCAGGCGCTTGAGCAGCACAGCCTGCCAGCATCACTGGAAGTCTCTTTTGGCTGAATGTGAGCAAGTTGAAGGGCTTGCTGCTGCTTTGCGCATCTTGGCTGGCAGGAGTGAGGGCTGGCATGTCAGAGCCATTGGCAGTTGTGCAGCGCGTGCTGCAAGTGCAGAATTTGGCAGCCCAGGCTGCACGATCCGGGGCATCTGCTACTGTCATTGTATGCTTGCAGCATGCCATAGTCAGCACACCAGGGTTGACAGCCGCCCAGCAGACGCTGACCTGTGCACGGGTACGCTCATCTCTCAGACTGTTGTTGGCACGTGTTAGAGTGGCCACCTTCAGGCTGAGGTCCCGAATGACTGCTCGCTGGGAAGCCTCCAGGGGCTGCGCAGCCGCAGCTGCCTTGTCCCTGGCTGTCTTCCCTTCTGCAGCTTTTGCAGCTGCCCGCAGCCGCTTGTTGCTAGCATCGCGCTCCTGTGGCCAGGCATGTTATGCAGGGACACGTAGACCACATGATGTGGCAGCAGGTGGAGTTGCTTTAAGATGCACTGCCTCAACAAAGGCTGTGCAAACGAGCGTGATGCACAGGCTGGTCAAGCTGATGCAACAACATCATCAGAAAGGTGCACCTCTGGCAGCCCAAAATGCTAACCTTGAGCCTCTCCTCCCGCGCCTGCACTGCCCGCCTTGTGTGGCATGGACCAGTACGCTCGCTGCTGCTGCTCGCAAGCCATGGCACCACCCATGGAAGGCAGCAGACAAAGCTAGAACATGAGGCTGGAGAGGGGGCCCACTGACCTTGAGCTTCTCTACAAGAGCCTGCACAGCCAGCCTGATGTGGGCAGACCCAGCAGCCTCGTCTCCACTGCCGCTGCTGCGAAGGCTCCCTGGCGGCGTCGGGCGGCGCCCAGTGGCGGCCTCTGCTGCCCGTACAGCTGCTACACAGTCGCGCTGCAGGTCCACCAGCTTGCGCTGCAGGTGGTCTGCGCGGCTCCTGTGCTCCGCCACATCCTACAGGCAGCATCTCTTTGTCCAGCCTCCAAGCAGATACGAGTGTGTTTGATGATGTACCCGCCATGTCTCCTCATATCCTGCGAGAGGTCCAAGCTGCGCACCACCCACCTTTAGGAACTGTGATCTGACAAAGAATGTTGACACCTAAATGTGAGGCTGACAAAGTCTCAGCGCCAGCATGCCTGTGTGCACGTACAACACACACAGTGGGTGCCCCACAGCACACAAGCCTTGAGCACATGAGCACGGGAATGTTGAAGCCCTTGGCTGCAGGGACACACCTCGCTGCTATGGGGGATCCCAGGCTGCACGCTGGCGGCCACAGCCTGGGCCAGCTCTGAGCTGAGGTGCTCCACCTCAGCTTCCCGGCGCGCCAGCGCCACTCTGAGGTCTGTGACCTGCTGCAGCAGCGGAGACATGTCATTCTGGCCACGAGGGCTGGCCCCCTGGGAGCCTGTCCCACCACCCTGCCCCTGTTCAGCTGCAGGCGGCCGAGCGCCCTGATGCAGCTGCTGCAGGGAGTGGTCTGCTGGCGCTGCATGCTGGCGAGGGGACCGCAGCTGCCGGGGCGAACCCGTGGTGTCGCGAGCCAGGCCCAGGTGGGAGCTGGCAGCGGAGGGGACCATTGTGAGCTGCCGGGTCTGCCCTGAGGTGGCCTGCTGCCGCTTTGTGGCAGCAGACAGCACTTGCTTCAGCTCAGAGATGCGCTGCTCGCGGTCCAGCAGACGGTTCTGCAGGACCACCTCTGCCCGGGCTGACACCCTGCATGGGACAGACAGGGCCAGGATTGGGGAGCTGCAGGATGCCATGGCTCTGTACCACTTGTAGTGCTCTCCACCAGGCAGTTCTGAAGGACCAGGCACAGGCTGGTGCCCTACATTGATCCACACAAGTGGGGGAGTGTGATACAGAATGCTGCAGGACGGAGCATGGGGCTGCAAGTCCAATTCAGGAAGCAAGGCTGGGATTGATTTATGGACTGCCCACAGCATGACATCTGCTGAGGGTATGCTGCACACAAGCTTGTGCTTTGGATCCTGTCCCAGCTGTCGATATTCAGTTGAACTGGCACCTTCCGTGCAATGCACGAGGTGCTGGCACGTGAGCACGAAGAGTGCAGTGCACCGGAACAGAAAGGCTTGCACACCTGAGCTTGCGCTGGGCATCTGCTTCCGCCATCTTGCACTGCACTAGCTGCCGTGACAGCGCCACCACAGACACATCCTCTGAGTGCTCGCTTCGGCCTGCAGTGCCAGGGCGGCCACCAGCCCCCCGACCCAGAGGTATCCGCTTGGCACCACCTGCACCAGTCAGGAGGGGACTCCTGTGGTGCCCATGACTGTGCAAGGTGAGGCGGGAGGGGGGCAAATCAACAGCCTCTCCTCACAGACAGAGCGCTGCACGCAGCACCGGGCAAATGCAGGCACTGACTTGCCGCAGAGCCACCTGCATAGGGCCAGAGAGACACTTGGATCGGCAAGCGCTTGCTGTGTCTGCAACTTGCTGAGAGATTTGGCAGACTTCAATGAGGCTAACAGGTTGCCAAGCTCCCTTCAAGATGCCGCAGCTCTCTACATGGCAGTCTTGTTGAAGCTTGGATCCTCACAGCAGCATCATCTCGAGTTGTTGTACCAGAGCGCAATGCAGGACCTCAAAATGTTTGGGCAATAGCCTCTCTGCGCAAAGGCAGCCAACAGCCCAGTTGAATAATGATGTCCTGCTCTGCGAGGGTTCGACCCCAATCTGAGGAGTCGCCTTGTTGGCCTGCATTTCATCAGCTCAAGCTGACACAGCTAGCAGCTCACCTGCGAGTGGTGACGTGCCGCCGCGATGCTGCTCCACAGAGGCCTCAATCCTGGCCAGCATGCCCTGCAGGCCCTCAATGGCTGCCCCGCGGGTTTCAGTGTCAGCACGCAGCTCAATGGCCTCCAGCTCCATCTTTTGCACCTGCCAAAAAGCAGGAAGCACCCCTTCATAGGTGTTGGTTGGAATTAATTATTATCAGTCGTGGCCAGCCTGACAAAGCTGAAGACTAGTTGTCAATTGTCTCCACATGTGGCAAGCTGAGCACATCACATTGAAACCTCTTCAGCCAGGCCTCAAGACAGGCCTTCAGGGCCCAGACATGGCATCCTGAGCAGCTCATACTATGTGCTCAGGGCCCAACATTGATGATGTCATGTTGCATTCTGCACCCACCTGGCTAGAAAGCCTGTCTACTTCCTCCTGTGAGGTCATGGCCTGGCGCTCCAGGTGGTGCGCACTCTCCTCGGCTGCAGCTGCGCGCTGCAAAGCCTGCAGGTGGTAAGCCACGGTCAGGTCGTGCAAGCATGTCCAGCAGCCCTGGCTATGTGGTACAGAACCTGAAGTGGCAGTTGCTGCGAACTACTGCCCGCAGCTGGACGGAGTCTACTACTCTTAGGGCTCAGGTGGGAGGCAGACAGATGTTGCTGTGCATGCCTCAGAGCTGCAGCAGGGGTCAACCTGTTATGCAGGTGAGACTTGTACATGTCCCCACCTCCTCAAGATCCTGGACCTCTGGCCGCTCTGCCAGAGCCTGATCAGCATCCTGGTGCAGTGCTGCGAGCTTCTCAGCCGCCTGCTGCTGCTCAGCCGCCAGCACTGCAATCAGAGCGCCAACATTGTGCGTCATTGCTGATGCTCCAGGGACCCAGACAGCTGCTGGCAGCACAACAGCTGGTCTGCCCAAGCAAAGCAGAGGTAACAGGGATCAAGCTGAGCTGGCTTGCATCACGCTGGAACAAGCTTTGCGGCGCACTGCTCTTTGTGCTGTGCCTTCACAGAGCTGCAGTCACTGCTGCAGCATCTGCAATGCTGCCAGCAGCTAACCACCTGTAGCTCTGCAATCCATGTCTACACAGCACTGACCACAAGAGTAACTGATGCTGTTCCTGGAGTGCAGGCACTGCGCATGGCAGGGCGCCTTTCACCACCAGTGGCAGCAAGGTAGGAGGAGGCCTCTGGACATTGGAAGATAACGGCAAGGCAGAGAAGAAAATTGCTGTGCTGCAAGCACTCCCACCACGCCAGCACCAAGTACAGTGCTGCACCTTGCTGCGCCTGCTGCACGGCGTCCCTGTGCTGCTGGTGGGCGCGTTCCAAGTCCTTCAGCAGCGCATCTCTCTCACGGGTGTGCTCCTTGTCAAGCCGCGCCTGCAGCTGCTCCTGCGCCCTGCAGCGCATTGCAGAGAGGGCTCCTCAGGGTAGGCTTACCAGTCTGTTGCTTCTTAGGCTGAGGCACCCCACAGCAGTATTTGGTTGTCAAACAGACGCCAGGACCATGTCCTTTTTCTGTGGACTGCAGGATGGAGGAGCAAAAGAAGACAACAAGTCTGTTGTGAGCCCAGCTGATCTGCATCATGTCTACATAGGCGAGATGTAGCGCCCACCTGTCAGCATCGGCCCTGGCCTGCTTGGCAGCCGCAGCTGCCGCACCCTCGGCAGATTGGGCCTCATGCACTTGCAGCTCCTTGGCGGCTGTGGCCTGCCGCTGCTGCTGCAGCTGCTCCTGCAGCCTGTAGAGCTCCTGGGACTTGGCTGCCATGCGGGCATTCAGCTCTGCCACAGCAGTACTCTGCAGCGGAGAAGTCTTGCCTCAAAGGGGTCGTTTCCTTTTGTTGATGTGCAGGCTGCACCAGCTGCCTTGGAGGCAGCTTGTGACATCTATGACTGCTTTGTAGCAGTGTGCAAAGCTGGCCAGTGATACGGCAGAGAACAAAGTGGCCCACCTGGTCCGCCGAAGCAGGGTGACCTGCCCTGTCCTGCGACGCGCTCAGCTGTGCCTCTGCCTCCTGCAGGCATCGGCAAAGCAAGTTTCCGCAGCCGTGCCATGTCATGCAGGACGTGACACCGCTCCACCACAACACCCAACCTCACAGCCTTTTGACGCTCGAACAAGCTATGTGCGTCCAGACCGCATCTTGCAAGAGCCTGCCCAACCAGACAGCCGCTTGCTGCAACGCAGCACAGTGTGCTTGCAGGCCAGACACATACACCCAGGGCGTCAAGGTATTCCCACCTGCAGTGCACTCTTCAGGTCAACCGCCTGCAGGGCAACTGCATCCCCTCGCCGCTTGGCTGCTGCATGGGAGGCTATCAGCTGCTGCTGCGCCAGCTTGAGAGCACACATCTCCCTGGTCAGGTGGAGTGTGCGCTCCTGCTGTTCGGGGACCAGCAGCAGCCGGACCACCTCTGCGTCAAAGTAGGCCCGGATCTCTGCATCGCGCCGCGCCACAGCGTGCTGCACACTGCCTGCCGACTCCACATCAGCTGTACCTGCACTCAGATAGGACAGCTTGACGGCTGAGGTTGCACTGGGCGCATGATTGGCGGTTCTGAATGAGCACTTAGGTGCAAGCACTGATGGGGCACTGCTTGGGGCTGCGTGTCCCTCATACATGCAATATACATTTGTATCGTGTTGAGCTTTGAGACAGACATTTCACCAAAGAGGTTGCTGGAGGACAGGCAGCACACAGTTCATGCGTACCTGCAGCCTCCATGGCCACTGCCGCCAGCTTGCTTTCCAGCACCTTGCTTTCAGCCTCCGCACAGCTCAGCTTGCGCTGAAGCGCCTCACACTGCCACTGCTGAGCTGCATGCTGGCTCTGGGCATGCTTCAAGCTCATGCTGAGGCTGATCATCTGCATGGACAGGCTAGAGAACCATGCTGGCAGCCTTGCTGGCAGTGCTACAGGAAGCCTCAGCTGCTACAAGAGCTGGGGTGGTGCCCAACAGCAAGTGCTCATGCAAAGGTTAGACATGGGCATCATGGCCAGCACCTCAGAATGATTCTTACAGGAGGCTCTGAACACTGTCAGGGCAGTGATAGGGCTACACTGCTTGCCTGCGCATGTGCCTGCTCCAGCTGCTCACTCAGGGCATCAGCATGGCGTTGCAGCAGAGCATGTCGCTGCTCTGCGTCATGGCTAGCCTGCAGGACAGGCCCCACTTTTGCAACTGTTCGCTACTGCACAGATCAAGGAGGTCTGCTGGTCTCCAATAAGACCTCATGCAGACAGTACTGACCAGCAACCAGGCTGCAGTAGAGAGGGAGGCCTCAGACAACACACAATGCTGTTGAGCAAGCACTGCCATACATCGCAAAGCACGTCGGCTTGCCTGCAGCATGCGCTTGCTGCTGATGTCTCGCGAAGCCTCACGCTCAGCCAGAGCTGTGTCACACTGAACGGATCGCTCCTCGAGTGCAGCTTCCAGGGCCCTGCAGGCAAGCAGGATGGTCCCTCTCATGACGAAGCACAATGTGCCACTTCCACACAGTCCCCACGCCTGGCTGCAAACCTGCAATGCTCTGAGGCAACAGCACCTAGAGGACCACAGGCTCAGCCAGCGGGCGTGCAGGCATCACTGCAGGAGCATTGACCAAGCCACGGCAATCATACGCTTACATGCTGTAAACACCTCACCTGACTTTTGTGCCCAGGGCTGCAGCCTCAGCCTGTGCGATACGTGCATCTGCGGCTGCCTTGCTGTTCTTGGCCTCAGCATCCAGCAGCATCTGCTTCAGCCGGCTCACCACCCTGTGCGGCCGCTCCTCACTGACACCTACAGGCACTTGTAGCTTGTCTGCAGAGCTGCAGGTGCTGAGCTCTCTGCACACCAAGCCCATGATGCTTTCTATCCATCCTTTGCGGCTGCTGCTCAGCGGCATTGGCAGACAGATTCTACCCAAGCACCTCCCTGCAAGAGCTGACAGAGCGCCCAACATGCATGCGTGCAGGTCCCTGTGTAGACCAGGGCCACCTTCTGTGCAACAAGCTGCAGCAGCAGGCAGCATGACAAACTTGATGATTGCTGTCACTGATTGTCAACTGGCCACAGGATAGCATACTGCTGACCCGGCTCCGGCTGCAGGCATACCTACTGATGCCTCTGATGCCCCATCCTCGCTTCTGTACCCCTCGCTGACCCGACTTGGCCGCAACATGGCAATCAACTGGTCAATACCAGACGACAGCTTGGCACCCATGCCGCCAGCTTCCAGGCTGGAGGCCTCAGTAGATGGCACCAAATCATTGTCAGCGTGTGAGGCAACAGGACTCAGAGGCGGCGTGACTGCATCTGCCATGGCCTGCCTGAGCGCTGTAGAGGCGTCAGCACGCTCCCTGCAGGCACAGCATCAGTCTGCTGAAGAGAAGTGTTAGAGGCCCTGCAGGACCAGTGAGGTGCCAAAGGCGCTTGTACAGGCCTGAACAATGCAGACCTCACCCTGAACAATGCAGACCTCACCTGCTGAGCTGCTCAAAGTGCCTGGCACGCGCGCTCTCAAGAGCAGCTTGCAGACCAGTGATTTCAGCATCTGCCTTGTCAAGGGTGGCCTTTGCATCGTCCAGCTCGCGGGTGAGCTGCAAGCCACAGATGAGTGTCCACACCATCAGCCCATTGCAGCAGGCAACAGGGCTCAGGCAAGTGTCACAATGCAGCTCTTGAGCACATCTACTGCAGCCTGCTTCACAGGGCTCAAGGGCCACAATGTGGCCTTTGATGCGCTTTGACATCCTGTGCAGCCTGCCTCAGAGGTCTTGTGCTTTGATTGCAGTGTTCTGTAAGGCATGAGGTCAAAGCTGTCCCAGTCACTGACCTTCAGGTTTGCCTCCGCGCCTGCGCCTGCATCAGCCTTCCTGGCTGCCAGAGCCCTGACCTGGCCCTCTGCAGCGGCTGCTGCCAGCGTCAGCTGCTGGTCCCTGTCAGTCACGGCCTGCCGTGCCCTGTTCAGCTCCGTCTCGGCCTGGTGCAGTTCCCTGCGTGTGCCCTCCAGCTCGCAGTGCAATTCAGCACCCCTGTAGGACACATCTGTTCCACATAATGGTACTCCATCCAAATGCAATCTGGTGGGTACAGGGCCTGCCAGGCCTTCCGGGTCGTGGTGCAAGTCCCTTTAGTGACACAGCAGCCCTGCAGAAAGCCTGCTCAGCCACAGCCTGCTGACCAGTATCACCTCAAGACAGGGCTGAAGAAGCTTGCTGCCCAGAAAGCTTGCTGACCCAGTCAGATCGCACAGGACATGCTTGTGCAAGCCATGCTGAACATTGCCTCATGTAGGGCCTAATTTTTCATCACTGGCGTCCTAGACTACCAGGACATGGCTCTGTTGGTGGCTCACCTGCGTTCCTCCACAACCTCACGCATCCGCGCAGAGGTCAGCTGCGCCGTCAGTGACACAATGCGCTGGTCCTTCTCGCCTGCAGCATGACAAATCTTTCCTACGACTGATGTGCAGGCTTCCTGACTTCAGCTTCGGAAGGTGATTCCTGTAATGACTTCACTCCTGTCAGAGGCTGTTGGACTTCTTGCTCTGCTGCGGCGCTGTCAGGGCCACAGCCAGGTTGTTTGCAGGTTCTAATGTCATTGAATGACTGCAAATCACAAGAGGTCACATTGCCTCGGGGCCACCCTGCATGACGGTGATGTTACAAGTGAACAGTGGCTGACTCTGCTCACCAGGAGTTCCGGCCTGCAGCGTCTCTACCGTCTCCAGGAGGACTGAGAGCTGCACCCGCCGCTCCTCAGCCTCCCCCTGTGCATGCTGCAGGTCGCGCTGCAGGGCTGATGCGGTGCGGTCCGCCTGTTCCTTTTGCTCCTGCAGTTGCGCCTCTGCCCTCTTCAGGAGGCCAATCTTTGCACTCAGCTCAGCCTGCAGCATGATGCGTTTTGACAGCTCAGCAAGCAGCTCTGCACATGTCAAGGACCAGGGCTGACATAGGTACAGCCTGCTCTCTCTGCTCATGGAACCGCACATCTGCCCTCTTCAGCAGCCTTTGCATACAGCTCAACCTTCAGCATGAGGCATGCAATAGCACAACAAGCACTCAAGGACCTGTCCAGGCTAAGAGCCGATGCAGCCACAGCCTGCTCCTGCAAATGCGCCTCCGCCCTCTTCAAAAAGGCCAACCTTCGCACTCAGCACGGCCTGCAGCACGATGCAGTCGACAGCGCAGCAGCCAGCTGAACAGGACTATGGTAGTTACAGCCTGCTCCCCTTGCTCATGCAGCCACACACTGCCCTCTTCAGCAGTCTTTGCATACAGCTTGGCCTGCAGCACGAGGCATGTAGTCACTTGTCAAGCAGTTATGGACCGTCAGGGCTAAGAGCTGAGGCAGCCACAGCCTGCTCCTGCAGCTGCGCCTCTGCCCTCCCCAGCAAGCCAGCCTTTTGCACTTAGCTCAACCTGCAATAAAGGGCAGCGTTTGTGTGTTTTGTGCCAGGGCAATACTCCCCCTTGCAAGGCTGGGCTTGAAGCTGGCTGCATCTGCAGCAGCACAGCAAGCTAAGGCTGGGTTACTGTGTCGCAGGCGCTTCTTTGAATGTGGTCCTTGCTGAAGAGAGACTGCCACAAGAGGCTTACTACGCCGGCAGACACAGGGTTATTCATGCAAACAGTAGCAAACAGACCGCAGGCAGCCACATCAAGCTTGCACCCCCAGTTTCCCAAGCTAAACAATTATATCATCACCTTGAGCCTGATCATGTTGAGCTGGGAGGCTGCCAGTGCCTGCTCCACCTCCTGCTTGGCTGCAGTGGCAGCCTCGCTGGCCCGCTCTGCCTCACGCTGCCTCCGCGCAGCCAGACTGACCTCCCTCCAGCGGGCTGCCTCTGCAGGAGCCTTGCCCTCAGCAGCCTCCCGTGTGCTGTGCAGCAGGCGCTCACACTCTGCCACCCTGGTGTGAGCAGCCGCCACTTCCCTGGCTGCCTCTGCAGGGCACCACAGGCTGAAGCTTGGTGAGGCAACAGGCGCAGCTGCCAGGGAAACACTGCCAGTCTGTACCCGCAGCCCAGGCGTCAACAACTGGGCTGATGTCAAGTAAAGCCCTCATGACTCAAAGATGTAGCTGACACATGCAGCGAGGTGGGACTCATTGAGTCAGGGCCTGCTGGGCGGCAGGCAAGCTGTGGCCCAAAGGCAAAGTAGCTGTCCCTTGGACCCGTGCTGCATTATGCATAGGTGGTGCAGCACAGTTGGTACGCAATGCCTGCACAGAAGCTGCACTGACCTGTCAGCTGCGCCTGCAGACGTGCCTTCTCAACCTCCTGCACCTCCATGTCCTCCCGCAGCTGCTGCAGGCTGGACTGCTGCAGTAGCAGCTGGCGCTGCAGGCTCCCAGAGCGCTCCTCGAATGCCTGCAGGCTCAGTTCTCAACATCTCATGGAGCCTTCCCTTGTGCATTTGAGTGCAGGAGTCATGCCACATTGCAGCTGTGCAATGACATCCGCAGCCATGGCCTGTCTGGTGGCAATCTGCAGTGGTATAAGCATCATTGCTGTGCATTGCACGGCAAATGGCAGCAAGCTCCAGTGGGAGCATGCAGCCTAACACGTCCAGCCTCGGGTTGAGGCCCCCAGTCAACAGGCCAGCATGCAGGATGGTCTGCCACAGAAGCAGCAACATGCAAGCGGCCAGGCAGCCGGGACAGTTACCAGGGTGGCATCTGTGTACCCCACCTCATCAGCAGTCAGGCTGCAGCTTTAGGAATCCAGCAGGCTGCCAGGTAGTATGATCTGTCAGGAAACAAAAACAACTCTCTGCAACTCACCTCAGCAGCTGAAATGGCTGCAGCAGTACCTGCGCCGCCGGCAGCAGCTCTGGCGCTGGCGCTCTGCCTCAAGGCTGCCAGCTCGGACTGCAGCTGTCGCGTATGCACCTCTGCTGCCTCAGCCCGCTCCACAAGGGTCGCCACTACATGAGGCTGACTCTCTGTGGTCAGGTCTGCAGGTGCACAATTGAGCAAACGTGATGGGCACTGCTGAGTGCTTCTGCCCCTGACTGGAATGCCAGCTGATCTCGCAGATGCTATTCTATGGTCTGAAGCAGCATTGTGGCAACTCACCCTGTGCATGACCAACCCCTCAGCACAGGCATAGTCACAGCACTCACCCGACAATGACGCCTGAGCCCCAGCCCCCTGGCCCAGCAACAAAATGGAGAGCATCTGGAAAAGAGGCAGCACCAACAAGGACTAGCACAGACCAAAGTCCGCAGCGCTCAGATTGGCAGAGGGCCACCACCAAAGACCCCCGAGACAGCCCTGGCAGTGTCCCCTGATATGCCTGGCCGGCAGTAGCATCCATCACCCCATCTGCCACGAGCGACTCATAAGGTTTCTGCAATTAGGTGCACACGCTGGCCATACCAATCCGTTGAGATAGCACCATCATTGCTGAGATAAAGGCTCACTCCAGGCGCTTACCTGGCAGAGGCGCCCGCACCCGCAGCTGCCCTGGCCCCACCCCTGCGCTGACGGTGCGCCTCACATCCTCCATCAGCCGCGCCTCATGCTCAGTTGCCTCATAGCCCCCCAGCTGCTGGCGCAAGGCGCTGTGGTCGCGCTGCAGGTCCGCCACACGCTGTTCCGCAAAGCCGAGGTCAGACTTCAGCCTCGCCTCAGAGCGGCGCAGGAAGGTGACCTCCCCACCCAAGCGAGCAATTTCCTGCAGGGGGGAGCGACACATGACATCATTGTGTGCTGACAGGCGGCCACGCAGTAGCGTGACTTTTCTGCCCAGGCGGGTGATCTCAAAAGCGTACAGGAACACGGGAGGGGCATGTAGCCGCTAGGTGACATGCCTTGGCATGTAAGGACACAACAGGCTTGCATGTGCACACCTGCATCAAGGCAGGCTCTGTCACGTTCCTTCAGCTCATGCTCACTCTTCTGCAGCTCATGTGCCGCGCCAAGCTCGTCACAGTCCAGCTTTGAAACTCCCAAAGAAACCCTCCGAGACCCCACCTCGTGTAGGTCGCTGCGGTTGCTCAGCTTTCTGACCACCTCCTCAAGAGCTGTGATCCTGGCAGACCCCTCCTCCCGCGCCCGGCGGACCTGCTGCTCATATTGCGCCCGCTCGCTGTCAGCTGCACTGCGCGCGTCCTGGAGCTGCTTCAGGGCCTCCCGCCTCGCTGCGTCTGCCTCTAGCAGCTTGGCCTGCAGGGCATGGACATGGGCTGAAGGAGCATGGCTACAATGCGCAGACACAGGTACACAGGGAGCGGCCAGCAGGCTGGCCCGCAGGGCTGTTGCTGCTTCCAGGCGTACAGGCTTGTAGGTGGCAGCAAGTGCAGCATGCCTGTGGCACCCTCACGCTTGATTGCAACTACTTCCAGCGGCTTGGACTGGACCGTGAGTGCTCATTCTGGGAAAGGGACAACAGGATACAAGCACATTTGTGTATCCTCCAGCTTGAGACGGGTGGCCCTGGTAGGACCCAGGGTCTGCCTGGCTCATGGCTCCAGCAAAGCAGCCAAATCCTGTTGAGATTGTCGGTTCCTCGTCCCAGCAATGCAACCAGAACTCAGTAGCACAGAGCACACCTATGCCTGCTTGGTGCACCTGCTGACCTGCATGACAGCCAAAGCGATCTCGACCTCCTCCACAGCCTGACGCTGGTTGCGTTCACTCACTCCCACAGCCGACCTGGCAGCCTCCTTGGTGCGTGGAGACTCTGCATGGACAGAAAAATATGCCCTGCTCATCTCGCTGCATCTGCTGATAGAACTCTGCATGCAGGCAAGCTCTTTTTTTGAGCAGGCAAGCTGTGCTGCTGACAATATGGAAACAGCCAGGTGGCAGCCAAGCTGCTCCAATTGATGTTTGTGTGTCTGAGCCCCTGCAAAAGCTGCTGAGCCTCAGAAGGCAGCTAAGGGAACCGTGCTCCCCTCAGACCAGCTGACAGCCGCCCAGCAGCAGCTTGCCACATACCTGCGAGGGCTGCTGCAGACAGCTCTGGGTCCACTTTGGCCCCCACAGCCTGCAGAGCAGCCACCAGCTGGTGCTGGCGTTGCTCCAGAGCATCGATCTCCGCCTGATGCCGCTCGTGCACCCGTGTGAGCTCTGCCCGTGCTGAATCAGCATCTGCGCGGGCACATTGCTCTGCGAGCGTCACCTCGCTGATGCGGGCATTGAGGCGCATGGCCAGAGCCCTGCACAGCAGAGAACACTGAAAGGAACAGCCACACATTGTGGTCAGCACCCGCCTAGCAGCAGAGTCAGGCCTGGAACGGCTGCACACCGCGCCCAGCACCCAGACAGCGGCAGAGTCAGGGCCAGATGCCACCTAGTAAAAGCAGCACCCTGGCAAATCAGCAGCAGTGGCAGGACTGATGCACCCTGCAAAGGCCATGCTCAGGCTCAGGCTGATGCACGTGCACTCGCCAGGACTCTGCACACCAACAGCAGGGTGGTGGATGCTGCAGAAATCGTGAGCGCCCTCAACACCAGAGCAGGGGCAGGATGAACCAGGAGGTGACTTCTTGCACGGATGTTGATGGCGCTGGTGTTCAGGAAGCCCTTTAGCAGCTGCTAGGCGCGACCCTGGGTTCTCAGCAGGGGTCTTTCTGAGGCCTCCAGGGGCCTGTGTCATGCAGCACAGCAAGCCGTGGGCAGGTGCACGCTGCCTGCTGTGTGCTGCAACCTGCAGCCTGGGCCAGTGCAGGCAGATGCGAGATGTGCAGGCGGCCTGCGTGGCTCAACAGTGCTGTGTCTCCACCTGGCAGCTTCTGCATCCTGACGCCCTGCAGCCTTGTCGTCGTTCAGCTCCGCCAGGCAGCGCTGAGTGCTTTCCAGCTGGGCTTCACTGCGCAGGGCCGTGTGCTGCAGGAGACGGGACAGGCTGCTTCAACAGTGGCTGGCAGGCACAGATGTGGTGCAGAGCAGGCGCGGCAGGTGCAAACCCCAGGGCGACATCATTGACAGTCTCTGTGGGAGAGACAGGCCCCCTCAAGAGGCAGGAACTGGACAGGGCTGCCCCGTGCATTGCCGCACCGCACCAGCCGCCGCTGCCCTGCACATCAACAAGCGCTGCCTGGCAGCACTCTGTATTGTCGGTGCAAACGGGCGCCCACCTGCGCAACCCTATGCACGGCCTCCAGCCGCGAAAGCCGCTCCTCGCCTGTTAGCACCTGAGCATCCTTCTCAGCCAGCCGCCGGCGCAGCGCATCTATCTCAGCCCTGAGGGCAACCCCATCCTGCAGGTGCTTGCAGGCCCATCAAACAGGGAATTGATGTGGTCAGCCAGGGACCGACGCAGCTCATGCACCAGGGCGTCCTCGCTCTGCAGATGCATGCAGTCAGATCAGCCATGTGTGTCTTGCTGATGGCCAGCCGCCAGCGTAGCGCACTCAACCTCAGCCCTTAGGTCATGTTCAACCTGCAGGTGCAGCAGACCATCAAGTGGATCCAGTTGTCTTACTTAGCGCCAGCGCAGCGGCTTACTTACCAGCAAATGGAGATTCTCGCTCTGCAAATGCATGCAGCCACAGCAATCGCATCCCGCACCCTCATTGGCCAGTTGTCAGCCCAGTGCATCAAACCTCAGTCCACAGAGCTTTCATGCCCTGAACAGGCGTGAACCCATGCAAGCTTCCATGGAAGCAGCCGAGTGCTTTGTGCTGCAACCACCAAGGCTGCCTGACATCAGCATCAGGCGATGGCTGTGCAAGCCAGACCATGCAGGTCAGGACTGAGCAGCAAGTCTTGATCGGTCTGCAGGGACCCTCACTCACAGTCCCTGCGTTTGAACCCACTTGCAGGGGCCCTGCATCTCCCATTCTGGGTTCGTCTGGTCTGCCGGCCCTCAGCATGGCAACCTCTGCCTCCAAGCGCCCCAGCTGTCGGTCCCGCTCTGACAGCAGGCTGCGTAGGTGCTGGATGGTGGCCTCAAATGCGCTGGCACCTGCAGGCGTGGGTCTGCAGTGGGGGCATGGGCCTGTGCGCCAGCAACTCGAGAGGTAAGGGCGAGGGGAGCAGGACAGGGCACTGCATACCGCGGTCTGCCTGTTCCTTACATGAGGTTCACCAGATGGCCTCACAGACCCAGAGTGCTCCACATGAAGTGCAGCACAAGCATCTCAGGTGATGAGAGCTGCAGTTGACTACTGCGATGTAGCATACTCACTTGCGGACGCACCACGCATGGTGTTGGGGCTCAGCACGCTGGCGCACTGCCGCCTGGCATCAGCCAAGGCGCGCTCCAGGCCCTCATTGGCTGCCTGCAGGGCACAGGGCAAGTGGCCAGGTTTGGACTGACATCACTGGGCGCCACAAGTCTGGCAGCACCCAGGAAGCTCAGCCAAGTGGAAGGGCATCCCTGCAGCAAGCACATGCTGACATGCAGCTTCTTGAGTCAGGCCCTCCAATACACCAAATGCTTCCGCTCACCCTGCGCTGTCACCACCACGGTCTGAGGCCCACAGTGAGCTGCCCCCTCAAAGAAAGCATTTATCACATGAGATCCCACGCCCGGTGCTGCAGTGCCATATAGCGTTCAAGGCTCCCTTGGGGAGGACCTGGGCTCCGCCAGCACTGGGCGCCATGTCACAGGACTCAATGTATGGCATGTTGTTTGTGGCAGGGCATCTCGGCAGCTGGCCAGGTCATATGCATCCAGCCAGCACCCTGCCTGGCAGACAGACCCCTCCTCACCTCAGCTCCTGTACTCTGCACTGAAGCACCATGAGGCCTCAGGGCGCTCAAAGGGTGTGCCCACCCCAGTATCAAGCAACATGCTCATCCCCGTCCCTGTCCCTTGGCAGTGATCTGGTGCACACAAGTCATGTCATATGCACCATGTCTGGCGGGCATGCATCTCCTTACCTCCAGCTCCCGTACCCTGCGCTGCAGCGCTGCTGGGCCCTCAGAGGACTGGTGAGGTGGCCCCAGGCCTAGCCCAGCGTCCAGTGAGACATCCACAGCCGAGTCACAAGAGTCGTCTCTGTCTGGGAGGGCACCCCCCAGCTGCAACACCTGCTGCTGCAGCTGTGCAATGGTGCCCTGGCTGGCCTTGTGGGAATGCTCCAGCTCCTGCAGCTGCTGGGCCTTGTGCCCCACATTGCTCTGCAGGCTCTGCAGGCAGGGAATGTCAATTGACATTGGCGCTGGACATGCTGGCCCTGAAGCTGTCCAGGATGCCCTGGCATGTTAAGCGCCCCACAACGCTCTCCACGCTATGTGCTGGCCCTGAAGCTGTCCAGCATGCCCCAGCATTCTAGCGCCCCACAACGCTCTTCACGCTCAGCACAGCCAGAGAGAGCAGACCACTCATGGTGAGGGCAGCTTGTGCTGTGGCTTGTGCATGATGGTGCTCTGCATGCTTTCAGCACGTGGCCCAACCAGTTGTGAATCCATTGAAGCTGCTGATGGTTTCACCAGGATCTTGCGATGTGGAGGCTGCGCTTGTCCTGCTCATGCAGGCCAATCACATGCCCTCAAGCTAGCACACCTCAATCATGGTGTTGGCCTTCTCCAGGGTGGCTGACAGCTGCTGCACCTCCTCCTGGGCGGTGCGCAGGGCATCTCTGTGCACCTCCAGCTCCGCACGCAGCTGGGCAGCCATCCTGCCGGGTTGGGGGCTGGCTGCCCCTCTGGGCTTGGACGGCAGCTGCGATGCCAGCTGGTCCTGCACAGCACAGAGCAGCTTGCGACACAGCAACGGCATGCAGCTGTGCTGCCTGTCTAATGCTGGGAGCTTGTCCCATCTTTCAGCACAAAAGATATCTGGTCCTGCACTTCGCACAGCATTCTGCAGAGCGATGCGACTAGGTAAAGCTGCGCTGCCATGTTTGCTGGCTGGTTGCTGAGTGGTGGCTGGCTGCTGGCTGCTCCCTTGGCATCCAAAGATGACAGCGGCAACGCTAGCTGGTCCTGCAGCAGCCTGACAAGAAGCATGTTGCGTCTTTGAGTCTATCATCAGGCTTGCATGTAACACTGGCTGCACAGATGTAGTTGGCCAACATGGTCAGCTGCCTACTCCTCGCGTGCAGCACATGTGCTTCACATCACACACTTAAGCCGGCAGCCATGCCTAGCGCTCGGCAACAATCATCAGCCTGCTCATTTGGGTAGGAGCAAAGGCAACAGAACCCCACCTTGAGGACACTGATATCCACCTGCAGGCCAGCCTGCATGACAGCTGCCTGTGCTTGCGATGAGGGACTGGCTACTGCAAATGCCCTGCAACAGCCATTTCAGCAGAGGCACCACAGCCCTCACCTTGAGCACATCAATGTCCGCCTGCAGGCTGGCCTGCATGGCAGCTGCCTCCGCGTCCCTGGTCTCCAGCTTTCGGCGCAGCGCTGCCCTAGCCTCGAGCACCTCGCTCAAGCGCGACTCTGCTGTCTCCAGGCGCTTCTGTGAGTCTTGAAAGCTGCTTTGTACAGCGCTGTTCTCAGCCTGGAGCTCGGTCAGGCGGGCCTCACAAGAATTAATGACGTCATCCTGCAGGGGGTTGGGTGATGTGACCGCTCCTGCTAGCAGCTTCAAGTGATGGTGCAGGCCTTGGCGCTTGTATCCTCCTGGCTGTCCGGCAGTTACAGCCCCAATCAACACTGTGCTGTCTGACCAGACATCGTGAAGCCATAGTCCTGTGCAGGCCATGCAACCTAGCCCAAACCTGGGCCAACCCCCCATTCTGACTGAGAACCAATCTGCTTGACCAAGAAATGGCCCTGAGCCAGTGCATCGCTTTCACACTGAGGTGTGAACCCTGCTTGACTTCCAACGTGCCCACCTTGCTGTTGAGCAGCTCGAGCACCTTGCGGTTGCGCGCCTCCTGCAGTGTGCGCTCCCGCGCGACAGCAGCATTCACAACTGACTCCACCCGGGGGGAGGCTGACCCTTCCAGCTCGTTCCTCAGCTGCTGCAGCACTGCCAGCTCTTCTGTGGCCCCCTGCAGCTCTGTGGCCAATTCCTGCACCCGCCCGCGTAGCTGGGCGTTCGCGCCCTGCAGATCAATGCGGTAGTGTGCAAGCCAGGTTTCGAGCCTTCATGGAGTTGTCTTTCTGCAGGTCCACCACCTCTTCTACAGGTGGGGTCAACACCCTGCAGCACGATACGTCGGTCGTAATCAGTCACTTGCTGCTGTAGCACTGCCGCCTCATCCTCGGCTGCCTGCAGCTCCTCCTGCACCTGCCTGCACCCCTGGGCGGTGGTTCCCTGCAGCAGATTGTAAAGATCGCGGTCGCTGCAGCACTGCCAGGTCAATCTCTACCTCTCAGAGCTCAGTGGCTGCTTGTGCGCTCCCCCGCGCAGCTGGGCACTGGCTCCCTGCAGCCAGAAGCAATGGTGGCAACACCTGCAGCCCTGCAGGCTTGCACCCTGATGCTTGGAGCTCCAGAAGATGGGCCTCCAGCAGTCCTGCGGTGGACAGCCCCTGCAGCTCTGTGGCCGCTCTGCAGCCTCTCACTGCAGGCGCCGTGGGTGCGCGCTGCAAGGCTGCGTGTCCTGGGCATCAGCTGAAGGGGTACCGACAGCATCCATGCAGGACCCCACTGCAGGATGCAAGAGGCGGTGACAGGACAGATGAGAGGCTGAAGCACCTGGCCCAGCATTGTGCTGGGCATGCCCCCAGCCTCCAACCAACACATTGTCCAGCAACGTAGGCCACATGCAGAGGGCTCACCTCCAGGGTGGCCTTCTGGACTTGCAGCTGCTCGGCAAACGCTCTAACAGATACATCTGCAGACGCCAACTTGGCGGGCGCGTCCATACGGGAGGCCCTTTGCTCCAGAGCCACCTTGCTTTTGAACGTGCTCAGCTCTCCCTGAAGCAGGCGAATCTGCTCATCCTTGTGTCTGCAGAGCAACATTACATGGTCAACAAAGGGGGTGCTCAACCTGCTCTGGAGCATTCAGATGTGCCCCTCAAGATAACCATTGCATCGCCTGCTGGCTGGCTGGCTTGTGCAGCCTGCTCAATGAAGGCAAGATGTGTGGGGGGCCGCATGTCTGTCTTGGTGAGCCAGGAAAAGTCTGCTTGCCTAACGAGCTCCGCCAGGTCAGTGCTGTCATCTTCAGCTGGGTGTGTGGATTTCCCTCCCACAGCTGTGACAATCTTAGGGTCTCTCATCCCTGACGCTGTTCGCCTGCTAAAGCTTGGCGTGGGTGGAGCCTCGAGATGCTGCAGGCCTCTGCACGGTGGGGGACTGCCTCAGTGAACAACGGTGTGTGTTTGACCAGTGATGGCACCCGTCAGCGACTGTCCACTCTCCTGTTCAGCTGAGAGCTGCAGCAGCAGCTAGCAGGACGGCTCGCTGGCATCTACCTGCGAGGCAGCCTCGCACCTTGGCGACAGGCTGGGCCGTGGCTCTGGGTCCGTACTGGGCTGCGCCGCAGGGGCTGCGTGCTCCCCATAGTACAGGTGCTGCAGGCTTGGGTCTTCCAGCGGCGCTGCATGGCCGTCCGTGCCATGTCCATGCTGAGGCCCCACATCTGGCAGCCTGCCTGCCGCACCCATGTGGCCCCCAGCAGCGGCAGCAGCAGCAGCAGGATGTTGAACTCGCGGCGTCTGCCTGCCCTGCTGAGGCCCCTCAGCCTGAAGAGGCGGCTGAGCTGCTGCTGCGTCTCTGCCTGAGGCAGCCAGCGCGGTCGCTCCTGGAGGGGAGCGGCTGCGCAGCCGCGGCATTGGTGTGCGAGAGATGGGCTCAGGCCGGCGACTGCTGGACTGCGGCTTGTCTGAGTCCATGCTAAGCTCCTCGGGGGCCAGGTAAAAAGTGGAGTAGAACTTCTGCTCGAAGTAGGCAGCCTGCACAGGTGGGGGAGCCTCTGTCGTGATGACAGGAAAGAAAGCCAGTCCAGGAGTTACAGGTGCTGCTGGTTCACCACAACAGCAGGGCTGCGTGCTGCAACAGTTGCTGAGCGCTGGTGTCTACACAGAGACCTCTGCACTGCTTGCCTTGATGTGAAAGATGTCCCGCTGCCCCTGCTCCACTGCCTTCTGCTTGTTGGCAAAGCGCAGCACTCGCAGGCGCACATCCACGGCAACACTATGTCCTGGCTTGACAGTGATGCTGCTGGGGCTGAGGCTGTACCGCTCAGAGCTGCCTGCTCGCAGCTGCGCCTCCACAGTGGCTTGCAGGTGGTTGCTCAAAGTCAGCGTCTGGCAGTATGTCTGGCAACCAGGAAGATCATGCTGTGAGTCAGTGGGAGCAGCGGACAAGCTCCACATGCAGAGATGGGTGCAGTGCGCCACAGCTCTGGATCATTGATGTGCTGTGCAGCCAGTTGCATCCTCGCCTGATTTAGGCGGACACTTGAGAAGAGCAGCTCCTGGGGCCCCAGAGTGAGGCATGCTGCCTGCTCCCCACTGCCCTCCATCGATGGCACGCTCAGTGCTGCTTCAATAACAAAGCATGGCGGGGTCGATCAGGAGCATGCATGCCGACTGCCAATCATGGCATTGTGATGACTGGTCAACCTGGTAAAACAAAAAAGCTGCTGCAGCGCTTCTCCATGGGGGTTCCGGCAAGCTGAACGCTCGGGCATGCTGATGGCAACAGCACCTGGGACGTGCCTGGACCTGAACATGAACAGCATACTTGGCCTGGCCAGCAGGGTTCAGATAATACAGGTCAAGCAACAGCCATGCTTATTCAGTGGCGCCCAACCCAGCCATCCACAGCCGGTCAACTACACCTGCCCAGATGCACCTGCAGGCTGCTCAAACATTCTGCTCTGCGCTTCCCATGCTCTGGCAGCCACAGCAGGCAGACTCTCACAGCCAGTCTGCTGCACATCTGGAACAGCAAACGGGATCATCTCTGGGTAGGCTTGGACTCTGCTATGCGCGGCACACCAGAACTGCTGTGGCCTATGACGGTCTGCTATGAGGGCTAGTGGACCCGATGAAAGGCAGACATGCACAGGTATGCATGAGTGCAATGAATGCTTCCAGCAGGGAACGCGCAGGCAGGCTGTCAGCAGATCCTCAGCAACAGCAAGGGCTGCAGCCCACACTTGAGGTCTCCTAGGCACTAGCATGTTGATGTCAGATTGCATGCTGAGCACTTGTTCCTCATACCTTTCTCGGCCTTTTGGCTAAGATCAAGTGTAGTATCTGTTCTATGAAGTTTGATCGCTTCAACAAGTCTCATTGAGACTTTAACGATCATCTTTATTTCTCTGGGGGTTGCCTGCCACAACCTGGCTTGCCGGGCGGCAGTATACGCGTGGGCTGAGGCTTACACTCCACTTCAGCACGCGCACCCTTTTCATTACATGTCCCCTATCTCACCATATATCACACAAAGCATGTCGAGCATGAGACAGGTTGGCAGATTTCGTGCCTGTGCAGGAACCCGCCACTGTATTGAGCAGCCTGCACCACTGCAATTAAAGGCAGGCACTGGCCTTTGGCCAGAAGGCAATGCATGTGTGACCATTAAGGATACAAGCCTGCAGCAGTATTGACCAGGACTCGTCACTATTGGTGCAGCTTCACAGAGGGAGGCCTTCAATTGAGACTGACAAAAGTTGTGGAATCAACTTGTAAGATCAGGCGCTCCTACAAGTGAAAGCGTCTTAGTAAATGGGCTTGCAAGCTCGATGGAGCTGCTCTAAAACCTTCTGAGCTACAACAATGCATGGCAGCTGGATAGCTAAATGCACCCGTTGGGCAGACAGGATGCCTCTCTCATCAGTGTGGCAGGGGGAGAGCTGCCCCACAATTGGGCATAGTCACGTCTTCAAAGATCACAGTGTTTAGCTTCCTGCTGCACTTCATCAGAGTGACTGCTTCCTCTTTGAGGGAAAGATTGCTCTGAGTATTGCAACTCTGGCGAGCTCCTCATCGCCTCCCCGCTGATGCAGTCCTGGTGGCGGCAGCACCTGTTGCAGTGCCCTGCACAATGGCATTTGGTGGTTCTGCAAGGGCGGTCGTCAGATCGGTGACGCTGGGGTGGAATGCGAACTGCTGGGGGCTGACTGCTGGGCTGCTAGTCTGGTACAGGGTGGACCCAGAGGGAGCACTGTTGCCAGCTGTTACAATGCGCGTGATGTTGCCCTGACCACTCCGCCAGATGGCTCCTCCCTGACCGGCTGCGTTGTTGGCCACAAGAATCTGGTCCAGGCTCAGGCTGCCTCCAGACTGGAACACGGCCCCACCCTGCAGGACAATGTGCCACACACATCAGCAGGCACCTCCCATGTCTGTGGGGCTGAAGAGAATGGTATGCCCCTGAGCTGCAGCCAGGAACCATGTGGCAGGGACTGACAGCAGCAGGAACAGCACTGGGTTCATGCACAGCGCTTGCGAGCAGCTGACCTGCTCATGAGAGGCGCTGCGCATGACGAATGGCAGACAGACACCTCATGGTGTGCAAATAGCGTGCTGCAGCCTAAGAGGCCCAGATCAGACAACAGCAGACAGTCTGCCGGGCCCCAACTCACAACCAAACCCTTCAATGGTCACACACCTGGCTTGCATTGTTGAAGATGAAATTTGTCTGGTTGATGGTTCCAGATTGGGGGTTGAGGAGTGCAAGGGCGCCTCCAACATAGGCGCTGCTAGAGTTGAAGGTGCTGCTGAAGATGCTGATGATGGTGTCGTTCTGGAAGAGGGCTCCCCCTCGCTGCAGACCAGGGGGGTGCACTTCAGACGCAGTGCGCTGAATGCGGGCCCAAGACTTCTGGGCAAGCTTCTTTTCTGCTGCAGACCTCCAGGAAGCACAGCAAGGCAACTGCCTCGCCGGCCCTGTCCCTGGAGATCACCAGAGACCCCGTGTGGCATGCCCAGCCAACGCCACGAGAGCAGACCCTGTTAAAGTGTAAACGGCATCGAGATTGCTGCCTGCAGCAGGGGCCACCCCTGGGCGGCACACTACTCCACAGAGCCGCATCTGGACGCCGCTCTGCAAGCTGTGTGCCAGGTGCCTCACCTGGAAGGCAAAGCCGCTCACAAAGCTGCACCCCGTCACAAAGGTCTGGGAGTTTGTGGAGTAGACGGTGCCACCATTCACGGCTGAGTTGTAGACAAAATTGGTGCGCTGCAGCGTGAGCGCTGAGCCAGCGTCTGCATAGATGGCGCCGCCTACACCACAAGGAGCTGGAATGGGTTCTGGTTCTGCAACGAGAGCCCCCACACCTGAGGGTGCAACAAGGCACACAGCTGCAGCTGCAGACATGGTGGCTGCCAAGGTCTGCAGGCGTGCAGGCTGCCAGTCCCCGTCTCCGTTGCTGATGCCGCTGGTGCTCACCTGCTACAGCGCTGTTGTTGCTGAAGGTTGAGTCGTGCAGGTAGGCCGCAGCTGAGCGCCCAATGTACAGCTGCCCCTGCATGCAGGCTGAGGGCCCTGGTCAGCAGAGATCTGGATGCATAGCCACCTTGCCAGTCCTCTGCTCCGCACCATGTTCACCTGGGTGGCGTTCCCTGAGGAATTAAGGAAACTGGCGCTGAAGGTGTTGATGGTAGCTCCAATCACCGCGACGCTGGAAGTGTTGGCGGCCTGGACACAGGTGAACACGTTGCAGGACAGGAGACTGGCAAGGTGGCAATGCGTGCAGATCTCTGATGACAGGGCCCTCAACCTGCATGCAGGAGGCAACTAGGAGCGCAACAGCAAGGTTGGCAGGAGGGCAGATGACATGCCACACTGAAGGTGGTGATGACCTGCAAGGCAGGTGCAAGGGCGCCCATGAGCAGCGAGGCTGCTGCCAGCGGCTGCACTTGCAATGCACCTCTGCTTGGAGGCATGCTGGGCGAGGTGATGCATAGCCTGCCAGAGTCAGGAAGCGGACAATGGGGGAAGCAGCTGCCATCAGCAGCCTGGGGGCTAGGCCAGGCTATGTGCAGCTGGGTTGTGATTTGCCACCTCACAGCACCCCAGTTCTGCCAGGCCTTTAGGGTGCATGGAGGTAGCTGGGGGCTGCTGGAGGCTCACAAAAACAATCGGCAGCGGGTGAGGTTGCGCCAGTGATCACCAGGCTGACAACTTGGTGGCCTGTGCAGATGTCCTGAGTCTGAAGAGTGCTTGGTCATGTGGCAGCCAAATTGCCCCCGCTTGCTTGCCCCCCCTTCTCCCAGATGGGGTCACTTTGCAGCGCAGGCAAGGCTCAAATCTGCAACAAAGCTGCTGGATGTCCACCCCAGGCCAATGCCGCGAGGCAAGTGCAGGCAGCCTCATCCAAGCAATGAACGCCCAGCATTCAGGGAGGCAGCGGCGGAGGCAAGTTTTGCAGCCTAGCTGCACTGCAAGTGTGCCCCCGTCTGGAAAAGACCAGATGCTGCAAGCCCCAAAGCTGGGACCTGTCGCTATCATGACAAGGTGCCTGTCCTCTGCGCCCCGTATGCCTGAGATGGCAGCTCCCACCTGTCTGTGGCAGGACAAGTTGGAGTAGCTGCCACCTCAGGGGCAAAACGGCACGCAGAGTGCCACCTCACAACAGTTCTTGTCTCACAGACAGCACGCTGCCCCACCTGGTTCCCCTCAAATAAGCTGTTGTACAAGATAAGGGCAGAGGCAGCCTCTGCTTGCAGCACGCCTACATCAGCCGCAGAGCAGCCGACAAAATTGCTGTCGGCGATGGCGGCTGTGGCGTTGCGGATGAGCAAGTGGGTAGAGGCATTGGTCTGGAGGCTGATCAACGTGTCATTGATTCCCAGATTCTGGTTAGCGATCACAAGCGTGGCAGGGCTGTTGCTGACAGGTTGGAAGTTGACGCCTGCAGCAGGTGGGCTGGGGTCCAGCTGCTGGATGGGCAGTGCATGACCCACCCTTTGCCCCAGCAGTCAGCATGCAAGAGGTGCAGGCCGTCGCAGTGCTGTGCTCAAAACGCTGAGGTGTAGTGCTGCTAGACACTGTGGTGGCAGCTACAAAGACGGTGCTGGCGCAGGCCATGTATCAAACCCTGGCCACAAACAGGCTGAGCCAATGGCCCACGGAGCGCTGCAGCTGCCTGCCTGTCAGCCCCACCTTTGAAATTGGCGGCAAAGGACTGCACCGCTGGCACCCCCTGGATGGCCACTGGCAGTCCCTTCCCCACACATGTGAGGTTTGCAAACGCTATGCCATCCACTGGGGGTGGAAGTTTGCGGCCATTTAGTATTGATTGAGCGAGCTTGTCTGCGTGGGCAGCGAGACCTCTTATCACACAGGGGCGTAGTCACACGTCAGTTGAGGGTCAGTTGCAGAAGGCACAACATGACTGCTTGTCACAGGGGTCAAAAGGGCTGACAGGCAGCCAGATATGCTTGCAGTGTTGGGAGCATGGTAAGAGCAGCCATCCGACTTACTTGTGGCAACAGCCTGCGGGCCGAGGAGGATAATGAAGCAGGTGGTTTCTTCAACTGGGGGGTCTGCATGAGACAGGGAGCCCAACGTCTGGTGTCAGACATGACCATCGACACTGCTTGCAGTGTTTGTGTCTGCACTCTGCAGCCTCTGACCGATCACAGAGCTGGCGTCCACTGGATCTGTAACATTTTGCAGCATCACTTGCGGTGGAACGGCAGCACTCACTTTGCAGCTCTGCAGACCGGACAGACTGAGCTTGCACCAGGTCTGAGCTGAGCAACCACCCCAAAGACAGCAAGACCATGGGCTGTATCATGGCCTGTGAAGACAGCACCAATGGAGGCTCAGCAAGGCAGGGTGCGTTGCTCTATTGGGCTGGCCAATAATCTGCACGGCTCACCAAGGGCTGCTTGCACAAGCAGTGCAGGATCACTAAGGTGGTGGGGTCCTTCACAGGCAGTAGATTCCACAGAACAGAGATCTACCAGCTGCCAGCTGTTTGTCACAGCTCGAGAGGGATCGCAGAGTATGGAGCCTGAGTCCCCAGATCTGCAATGGCCCTGCTAGGGCACCCGCTCAAATCATGAGATCTGCTGTCGGGGAGTGACCTGCACGGCATTTAGAGTCCTGTACAAAAACCGCGCATGCAGGCCTGACCAATTTGATTCTTTCATACAGAGGCGGCCAGCACCTGCAATGCCTTTTAGACGTAGAGTCCGCGACTTGCTGCATTCCAACAAACATGGCAACACCAGTCCTGAAGCTGCCACTCCCCGGAACCTGAGCTCAACTGCTTCTCCACCTGACAGCGATGATGGCGGTAGCAGTGTGCACAGCTTGGAGTACACAGAAGTGAGATGTACACACACTGCGAGCCTGCAGTAGCAGGCAAATGCATGCATATGAAGCAGGCACCGTCACAGCATGCAGCAAGCCCAGGCCCAGCCAAGTCCCCTTGAATTTATTTTCTCTGTGCAGTCCACAGCTGGAGACAGCCTGGCCGATAGCTTTGATGGGGAGCAGCCTCTCTCTGGAGACGTTCCACTGCAGGGACTGTTGGCGGATGGGGACACCTCCGCACGCTACGTCAAAGTGGTGGTCTATGAGGCTCGTGGCCTGAAGATTGCAGATGTTGGGGGCTTTTCAGACCCGTGAGTACTGTCTGAGCAGTGACAGCGTGAGGGGAGGTGTTCATACCCGATGCCAGTGAGGCCCTAAAGTTGAGGCGGGCGCATGAGCACAGTTTGTGCGAGCTCCCAGGCCTGCTCCTGCAGGTACGTGGAGATGAGGCTGGGGAGCAGTGAGCAGCGCCAGACAAGAGTCATTATGAAGACGCTGTCTCCCCAGTGGGATGAGGAGTACTGCCTCAGGATGGCCGTCTCAGAGGACCTCAGCCAGCATCAGCTCATGCTGACTGTGTGGGACCACGATGTCCGTAAGGTGAAAGTCGCCAGGCAGCTGCCTGCTGGGAGTCTTGACCTATGCGAACCTCGTGCTGTCCCCAGGCGGCAACAGGGCAGATTGATAGCTGGCTCACTGACATGGCGGGAACAGCAGGAGCGGGTCTCCAGGCAGTTCTGGCGTAGCCAGCTGGGCCCAGCATGAGATCATGAAGTGTTGGGGTGTGGGCAGGATGTCCCATGATGGTAACCCCAGGGCAGTAGCTGGACAGCTGCTTGGCCCTGGAGTCTGCAGGTCACATATGCAGGAGGTGCAGCAGACTCAAACGTGCTCTCTGCACTGCCATGTCAGCATGGCATAACAAGGAGCTGCAAGGAGGCAGTGCCTCAGCGCCCGCTTTTCCTCCCTGGATGCCCATTGGCTGCTGCTGCAGCCACTATGGCCTGCAATCTTACAATAGCAATTTGTTGGATGCATCGTGTTCACTGCACGCCTGCCCGACTACTCGCTGCATATTGGCTACAACCTGACTGCCACATGCATCTGTCAACTCTTGCACCCCACTCCACACTGACAAGAAGCCCCCTGACGACTGTGCAGGGGCATGACTTCCTGGGCAAGGCGTCTGTCGACCTTGCAGCCCTGCTGAATGAGCACCCAGATGCAAAGGCCACAGATTCTATGTGGCTGCCCCTGTTGAATAGGAAAGGCGCCAAGGGCAAGGGGGAGCTCAGGATTGGGCTGGAGTTCCTCTCGGCAGCTCAGGCGCAGCAGGTGGGGTTGCGTCCAGTGTCACGGGTGCCCGGCAGTGGTTGGCGATCAGATCTGCTTGGTGCCGGGACATCAGCTTTACAGCATCAGCCATGGGACGCACGCAGGTGCAATGGAGCCTGCTCGATGCTGCCATGGCAGCCGCACGTTGCTTCCCATGTGTTTTCGCTCTATGGGCCTGCACATGCATATATTGTTGGTGTCTTCTGAGTCCAAGGTGTCCTGTCAGTGACTGCCCTGCAGGCAGCAGCTTGGCAAGGCCTTCCAGGCCCACTTAGCAGTGTCACCTGCATGTTGATCATCCAGCCTGAATTTCCATCCAGGCATGCTGACACAAGAACATTGTGGCCCCTGCTTGGTGCAGTTCCAGATCACCCGCGGCCAGGGAGCAGACGCCAGCCATGCTGAGAAGCTGAAGGAGTACAGCCTCACGCTCAAGGTGCATGGCGTCAGGGATTTCACAAGCCACCTGAAGAGCGGCCTGCAGAGCGGAGTCATGGTGGAGACAAGGTGGGCTGCTGGATACATGGCTGGTGGTAGTGCATCTGCTAGGGTTTGACAAGAGTGGCCCACAATCCACCAACTCCACGGAGGCTGGGGTAGGCTGCCAGAGGCACCTGTTTGTGCATCCGGTGACTTGCAGTGGTGCCTCTGCTGTGACTGACAACATTGGCATACACAGCAGCAGCCTGCGGAGCACCGTCACGATATAAGATGGGCTGCTGACTGGCACCTTACTAAGAGACAGCTGCCAAAGGAGACACAGTGAGCTGGAGTCTGGTGCCTCTGCTGGGAACTGACGGGAGTGGCCTGCAGAGCGGTGTACTGATCGATACAATGTGGGGCAGTGGCCCTTCACATGGAAAGATGTTAGTGCCAACTGTTGCTGGCATGTGTGATGCGTCTGTTTGTGTGAGTGATGCACTGGACAGATCTGGGCGTCACATCTGTGATTGTCTTCTCACTGCAAAGTAACCTCCTGGCTGGCCAATCCGCCTGGTGGTGGCTGTCCACCCTGCATTTCCCTTCTGCGCCTTCAACAATGACGGCGTGTGTGCTGCAGCCAACCTCAGCCCCCTTTGCCTGCAGTCCGTGAGTTTCTGTCACTGCCTGCAGGGTGGGCAGCTTTGAAGCCACGACACCCATTGTCAAGAACAAGAGGTGAGAGGTCGCCAGTTGGTCAGGCTGTTCAGTCTGCTTCAGGCTCAATCACCCTTTGACACTCCTGCACCACTGCTGCACTGCCTGTGTGAGCGCCTGCAGCGACAGAAATAGCCTTGATGCATTTCTGCGCCAAGTTGCTTGCTGCACAGGCCACCTTGCACTGTCCAGCCGCCTGTCTCCTATAGAACCTGCTTGGCCTGGGCCAGCTCCCCTGCACCCCTCAAGCTCGCACAATATGACTTTGCTGCCCCTGTCCAAGAGGCAGAGGTTCTGGATGTCACCTGCCTGCCTGCGGTGCAGTGAGGACGGTAGCGGGCTCGAGCTTGTATTTGACAAGGAGCTGGCAATCATCATGCAGGAAGCTCTCAGCATCCCGTCCACTGGGGCTGTCAAGTCTGCAGCCCACCACTTCCTCGAGGTGGGTCCATTGGTCATCAGGCAGGTGATGAGCATGGTTTGGGGGGCATGTGTTGCCTTAACTTTTGTAACGTGCTCTGTTCTGTACCAACTAGCAGCCAAGAGTTGCTAAGAGTTGCTTGCGGAAAAGCCATTCAAAAAAGTTGAATGGACAATGGCAAGTGCATTACGTAGGAATGCACACATGACCATCAGCGCGCGATCTTGAGACAGCCTTTCACCCCAAGGTACTGCTGCACTGTGTGGAGACGTGTGTTGAGCTGCCCTCACATGCCGGCAGGTGTCCCACCAGTCCCTGCGGCAGCAGGGCAGCTTCCAGGAGGTCCGCTTCGTGCTCAAGCGCATCAAAAATCACTCAAAGGTGAGGCATGCAGGCTTTGAAACCCTCTTCCGTTCCCACTGCTGTCCCTCATGCCTTGTGGAGCTTGTGCCTTGCCTCCAGAGGACAACAAATGGGAAGCTCCTCTGCTTTGAGCACAATGTTTCTCTTGTCAAGACCGCCATCTAAAATGCTCTCTGCTGAAAGAAGCAGCAGGCAGCCCTGAGCTGGCTTTGTGTGCCAGTCCTGGGGCAGATTGCTTCTGCCTGCAGCAAGGCGTGCATTTCTGTGTTGACTGCCCAGAGGCAGCAGGCAGGAAGTTGCATCTGGCTGCTATTGTGTGCAGCTGCAGATCAGCAGGTTCCACTTTCTGCCAAAGTTGATTCACAAACTTCAGGCAGGACACAAGCAGGAGGAAAGGAGGCGTTCAAGCGGTGTAACAATCTGAGCTGCAGCATGCAGAGCAGCAGACCTATACCTTTGTGGTTCCTGTGCAGAGACGGGGCGGGAGGAAGGCTGTTCAGGTCATTGGGGTCACACACCTCCCCCTGAGCCGCATTCCAGTGGACCCTGCAGCAGAGAAGACTGATGAGCCAGCAGAGGAGGCCCCTGCTCAGGTATGCACTGCTCCATGCATATTGAGGTGGCTGGGGCTTGAATGCCAGCAAACAGAACCCCTGCTCATGCATGCCAGTAGAGACTACAGCAGAGCACACTGCCCAAGCCCTCCCAGTCAGGTTCAGGCTCTGCAACAGTGGCTGGCTGGTCAGTGTAGGTCCTTTGCCTGTAAGCGCAGCATGCCTGTAAAGGCATGCGCAGGCAGCTGTACTGCTCCTCTTTCTTGCACTGGCCATATCTCACGATAGAACTGCCAACCTGGCACCTGGAAGAGCTTTGTTGCGCATCCTTGTCGGAGCTGCATTACAACTCTCCATTGCCTCGTCACCCCTGGGACGGAGCAACGCCTTCACACAAGCATAACTGCCCTGATGCAGGCACCTGAGGCCACAGAAGAGCACCCAAGCGTGATGCGCCAGTTATCCACCACTGCTCTCAAGGCAGCCTCCCAGCTGGTGCAAGCCGGAAGGGCTGCCATCGGGCAAGAGGGTGCTGGTGCTGGGTCCACACCTGCTGAGACAGACGAGCCTCCAAAGATTGAAGTCACCAAGGTGGGGAGGGGCTTGAGTGGCATTGCAGTGGTCTGGTGCTTCTGGTCCTGCAGCAAAGGAGCCTTGGAAGATCTGGGTCACCAGGGGGAGGAGGAAGGGCTGGAGGCAATCGGGGCTGTTTCAGAGAGGCGATGTGTGTTCTGTAAGATGGTTCCGGCCCGGCAGAATCAGTGTGGGTGCGCCTGCAGCACAGGAGCCTAAGTCCTGTGATGTTTGGTTTCAGACCAGTGTGGTAAGCGGGTCCACTGGGGTAACAGTGGTCGGTTGCGTGGCAGAGGAATTTCACGAAGATGGGCAGGCCCCCTGCCAGTTTGCTGCTGAAGGGTGGGTCAACTGCCCCAATGGCAGGCCATCTTGCACGGCATTCACATGTGATGCTGCATCCTGAACAGCCATGTTCTAGAAGCACTTGCCTTGGTTTTGTTCAGCGTCCACAGCACCAACTGCTCGACAACAAGTCTAGACACAAGAGTAGCCCAGATCAGCCGCGCTGACCTTGCATCATCAGCAAGCCAGGTTCAGGTGCTGCCCTGCTTCTCACTTAGGCCGGCTCTGAGGATCTGTGAGCCTGAAGCTCACATCTGTGGCCTTGACCTGTGGTGTGACAGCTTCTGGTCTGTGCAGGAGCATGACATGGAGGAGCTGGCAGCAAGGAGCCAGCAATTTTGGCTGCCCCTGGAGCGCGCTGGGGGCCAGCAGCTGGGGGAACTGCTGGTGTCCTTGCTGTTCACCAAGGTGCGGGGGTATTGGGCGCTGTGCTGGGTGCACGCCCATATGCCTCTGAGGCCCTCTCCTGCTAGCCCCCAGCGCCTTTGTCCACAAAGAGGCAGGCTGGTGCGCTACTCCCTCCACCAGCAGCTCTTTAGCTGATTGCAGCTCCAGGCATACATCTCAGCACAACCTACGCCATGCAGACCTGGGAGGATCTGAGGGCCAGCCCTAGACCCTGAAGGTGGTGCTTGCAACAGGTGCCTTTGCTGCACTGTGTAGGAGGCCAGCAGGCGAGGCACCTGATGGACCTGAGCACCTCCCTGCCTCACTCGCACTTTTTGAACGGTGCAGGTGGCAGCAGGAGATGCAGTGACAGTAGACGATGACGATGATGATCCCACTGAGGGGCCTGAGCCTGCAGCCCTGCAGCTGCCAGACCCTCTGGAGGTCTCGCTCATGGATGAGACCTTGCCCACGGGTGTCAAGGTGGGCCAGACGTGCTGTCGACAGCTGAAGCGTTTCAGCAGGGCAAAAGGCCCCTCTGCCACTGGCCTGGCTGCCTTCTTGTCGCTGACACCCCAGGCAGTGCAAGCAGCCCAGCATAGCTTGAAAGGGGCTGGAGTGTCCCCAGCACCAATTTGTTGGGAGTGGCGCCCTCGTCCAGAACACATCGCAGACATCACACGCGTGAGATCCCACAGGCATCGGCCAGTCTGTCATGCCGCCAGTGCCGGCAGGGGCCTGGAGCACTGAGTGCAGCTCCTGACGCAGCTGTTGGTGGTGGTGCAAGCAGGTGGCACCGCATAATCCTGGATGAGGCAGCTGTGTATACCCCAGCTGATCTGCAGGGTGTGCTTGCTGCCTGCAAGGCTGCCAATGCCCATCAGCCCCCCAAAGAGCCAGTGCTGCTGCCAAGCTGATGCTGATGCAAAACAGCCCAGGCATGGCTATTGCAGTGGACATGCGCTTCAGCCACGCCCCCAAAGTCGCCACGCCCTTGACCCGTGCTTCTCTGACTGCCATGACGGCACCTGCAGGGCCTCTGGAAGCTACTGTGGCGCGGTGACAGCCCCTTTGTGGAGAAGTTCTATGCCGCCAGGAAGTTCACGGAGATCAACATCGGGCAGTGGGCGGTGGTCTCAGGCAAACGGCAGAGACAAGTGTCCTACATCGTGAGTCACTGTGCAGGCTGTGCCTTCATAGCTCCTCCCTGCAGTCACTGGGCAGGGGCAACTGTCCGGCCCTCCCACACCGTCACAGCAGTTTTGGCATGGCTGTGTGCACCAGCTGCAGTGCATCAGCCATAAGCCTCCCAGTGGGAGTGCATCAGCCGCGCCCTCTGCTGTGCAGCTTTTGCAGTCTTTCAGAAAATCCTGCCATCTGCTGTGCAGCCTGCCTGAAGTCTACAGAGGTTGCCCTGCATGAGTGCCCATCACTGAGGGGTCATGCAAAGTGCATCTAAGCTGTGCAAGTGTACGTGAAAAGCCTTGTGCCGACCGCTGGGTGCAGACCCCTCTGAAGAAGCAAGCCATGGCGCCCCCAGAGGCCAAGTGCATTGAGGACCAGATGGTGCAGGTCAAGGAGGTCAGGCAGCTGCTGTGCGAAACTGTATGGCCATTGTATGCGGTTGAATGTCAAAAAGTCATTCGCTGCCTGTCCAATGAGGTTCTGCAACATGCAGCCGCCACTCCTTCACTGGGGCTGCTCTGTCACTGCGATACAGGGCATCCTTGAGCAGGCTGCCCCTGGGCCTGCGTGATGTCGTGATGTCTGCAACACTCTCCTGCCAGCAGCACTTTGCCTGCCTGTGCATGGCACTGGCTTTGCAAGTGCCAGACCCTAATGGGATCCTGATGTCAAGCCTGTCATTCTGTACAGGATGGTGGCTGGGTCGTCAATGTAGAGGCCAACACTCCTGGGGTGAGTCCAGGATGCCCTCATCCGCATGAGTGGCTGCTGTGCTGTTGCATCATGGCCGACACAGCTTGAAACAGCTGCCATGCTCAAGCAGCCCACCTAGCCATCAAACCCGCTCCTGGCTGCTGGCCTGTCAACTGGCTGTGACAAGTGCTCAGCACCTTGCTGCACTGCTGACTGGGACACACTGGCCACTGCAGGTGCCCTATGGGGGCGCCTTTTACCAGAAGCTGCAGTTTGCTTGCCAGTATGAGGGGCGCCAGAGGTGCCATCTGCGCATCACGGGGCAGTGTGAATTCCGCAAGAGCGTGATGGTCAAGGGTCTCATTGCCAAGGCCTCAGTAGAGGTGAGTGTCTGGTGGTGTGCTGATGCAGGCAACACCAACTGTCCGCCTGTGTGCCAATGGCTCTGACCTTGACAGAGGTGAGCATGGTTGTCTGCACAGCCATGCGTCCAGCAAGGCAATGGCAGCTGCCTGACTATTTGCACATCCAGCAAGGTCTCAGGCAGGCAAAGGGAACGATTGCCCAGCATCAGTCACCCGTACATGCAAGGCTGTGGACATACAGATGTAAATCTGGCAGGAGGTGAGCGCTGCTGTTATATGGCAATGCATGCCCAGCAAGGCCTCAGCAGGGGCGAAGGCCTAGCTATCTGCTGATGGAAGCGTGTCCAGCCACAAGCAGTGAGGCTGCTGGGCTCACAACTGCAGTTTCACAGCTCCGCATGCATTTTGGCAGCTGTAAAGTATATTGCGCTGCCAAAGCGGCTGCCACCTGCACTCGTGAGGGCATTTGTTTTTACCTGCTTGCCTGCCTGTCGTACGCTCAGATGCGCCAGCACTTGTATCTGCAAGACCCATGCTGTGTACGCAGACACCTTGCACTGAGCCATACCTTCCTGCATGGCTGCAAATTTTGTTGTTCAGTCGCTGATGGCTACCTAGCGCCATGTTTGTTGACCTGTGTCCTGCATGCCTGCAGGGCATGCGTGAGACCTATGGTATGTATGCAGACACCCTGCGCAGCCAGCTGGGCTCCACTGCCCCGCCCACCAGTGCAGCTATGAGCACCGTTGTGCAGCATGCAGAGGCTTCAGGCAGCCGCCAGCAGACAGTTGTGGTGAGCAGCAACTGCTCGCCGGCTTGCATTTGCAAAGCATACTGTTCGCTGCTGACTGCGCTGCGTGGGCCTCGACTGACATGTGATTATGTGCTGCCTGCTGCCTGGGTTGCAAAGGCTTCGACAGACCTAGCTGATGACAGCTTGGCTGGCAGACCTGTCACCTGCTGCCTGTCGGCTGTGTTGTGCATGTATCGCAGCTCTGCGCTGTTGGCTGGTCGCAGACGTGCAATGACAGTTGGCATGTGTGCTGTGCAGATCATGCTGACAACTGTCATTGTTCTGCTCTTTTTTCTCATGCTGGCTGTCTGGAACATGTCGAGAAGCATTTCACGCCTGCAAACCTCTCTCAACCGTATTACACAGCCTGCTCTTCTTGGGTAGTTCCTCAGCCAACTCTCACTATCTCCGCTACAGACACTGCTTATTGATCAATAAGCAGTTGTTTCATGAAACAATCAAACCCTGCAGTCCAAATGGGAAGTGTCCATTGAACAGTTGACCTTTTGCCTTATGCATGTGACATGCACTGCACAGCTGATTGTGCAGACCACCTGAAGCCTATGCTCACAGATGAGTTGAAGCTGAAACATTTGATGATGTCGAGCCTCTGTACAGCCTTGCAACAGGCGGGAAAGAAACCAAGGGGCCAGGGTGGGAACACAAGATCGATTGTCATGAATTGGATTGCAGGAGCGGCTCTTGCTGCTCGACATCTGATGACGCTGAGCTTGACTGCCAACAGCTGTGGGCCCAGAGGACTGCGTGCTGCAAGAGCGACACTGCCACTCCTACGGTCAGGCCAAAGTCAATGCCAACAAATAAGCTTCCTGTGAAGCAGGACAGCCAGACCACAGCGCTCCAGTCAGTCCAGCTGCTGGCCTGCAGAAAAACAAGACAGCTTGAAGGCAGCAGCTAAAATAGCATGCCAGGAAGGTAGCAGCTAACTTATTATGCCAGGGGGGTCAGTGTCAGAATGACCCACTGTGTGGCAACTTGTCAGAGGCTTTCCAGGCACAAAGGGCACCCCAACATCAAGGCAGGGCATTGAAAGAGGCATCATGCTGGTTCTGTGCAGCAACATCCCTGGATGCAGGCGGTTAGGGCAGCATGGGATGGGCTCTGACAAGAGGTGTTCTGCTGTGGTGTTGCAAACATGGACAGCCTGCCTCACCTGCAGGTATCGCCAGAAGCTGGGGAAGTCCAGCAGCCCGGACACGCCAGCAATCACAATGGCAGCCAGCGCGTTGAGGGGCATCAGCTCAAATGCTCTGGTGAGGAAGAGGAGCGCAATAACGACCACCCCACTGGTGAACAGTGTTGCCAGTCCTGCAGTGGGCAGTGGGCTACTTAGCAGCGATCTGGGTCTAGGCTGCACTGTCTCAGTGCCTCGTAGCTGTCACTGTGATCCTGGCCGCAGCAGTGCACATGCAGCGCCACACATCATCAGTCAGTGCAGGGTGCTTGTGGTAGCAAGCAGTTTATAGGGAATGCCCTACCAGATGAGCAACCTTGCAATCCCACATCAGCCATGGGTCCATGGGAGAGCAGGCACCAATCAAGCAGAGACAACATTGTGCAGACTCGGCTCTGCTTAGCGTCCCTCTGGAAAAGGGTGTACCTAAGATAATCACAGCCAGACCTCTTCTGTGACTCAGAGCTCAGGCTTGTATTCAGCCGTTTTGTACTGGGGCTGATGTATTCAGTGCACAAGGACCATTCTGGACGAGGAGGCACATGAGCAGCAGAATGCAACTCAGAGCAGGTGAGTATATGCTCACGTGCGTGTGCCGATCTTTCCTGGAGTCAATAGCGAGCCTTGCTGCTGGACTTCCCCCAAGACGGCACCAGGCATTGGCCCTCGGCCAGCAAGCAGTGCATCTGTGGCTATGAGGGCATGCCAGCCTGCAGCAGCTTGTCTCTGAATCCTCACCCGAGGCTGCTCCTGCATCCTTGTTGACAGCGGAGCGTGCAAAGGACCCCGTGGCTGGGCAGCCCATGAAGGCTGCAGAGGCCAGGTTGGCCAGCCCGAGGCCCAGGATCTCGCGGCTGGGCTTGATGTCTGCCTTCTTCTCTGCCAGAGCCGTCGCAATGGCAATGGCCTCCAGCAGCCCGACCATCAGGCACAGGAAGGCAGTCTTCAGCAGCCCAAAGACGTGGCCTACAGGTAACCTGGAGTTGTCCAAAGTGCTCAGATGGAGCAATGTGGCGACATAGCCTGCTACAATGCCCATATGGATCTGGTCCTGGCGAGTCAACACTGCATGAACATCTCTGACCCAGCAGTGTAGGGAAGACAGCAGGGCTGTGGTGACAGCCATTGGTGAGGTGCTCTGGGCCCAGTGGCTGAGAGGCAATGCAGGTCAGCGTACAACAGGCATTTTCTTGACCCCAGCTGTCGCGTACACACCTCACATGTCGGGATAGGCAACCACCACTGCATCACAAACCCTGGCCAGACCTGCCAGGGGTGACCCAGTGTGGCAGGATCACATACAGAGCAGGGGTCACACGAATCAGCCCACCTGCCATAATGGGCTGCCACCAGTGCATCCTGAGGCCTGGGCCCGGTGCCTGATGTGGCCCCTTCTGGCCGGCAGATGTGCAGAGCGAGGTGTTGGGGGATAGCCTCACAAACACTCACCGGCAGGGATGGGCCACCACCACTGGACGGTCAGCCCCGGGAGCCCGTGCCTGATGTGGCCCACAGTGTCAATTTGGGGCAGGCTCAGCAGCCACACGGCCGCCATGCTGAGCCCCGCTGTGAGGATGGGGCCCAGGGCAGCCACCCAGCCTCGCTGGCTGTGCTTGCTAACGGCCCTCACTGAGAACAGCAGGGCCAGCCAGGACGCCCCCATGACGCACTCCTGCCACCGGACCTGCCTGATGTGCTGCCCCATGCTCAGGAGCATGTCCTGCAGGCGGCTGCTCTTGGTGGCATGGATGCCCAGAATGTACTTCACCTGCAGCAGCGTGTGAAGGGGGGCTTTGTGCCAAGCCAAGGTCGGCAGGTGCCTCCTGCAGCAGTAGTGGGAGCGCTCCTCAAACTTGGGAGTTGCCAGGCGTCAGCACTGCATGGTGCTGCCGTGAGCAGGCAGGTTGGAGTGGGCAGCTTCGGCGGCCCCTCCTGTGCAGACCAGGGAAGGATGCAGACGGCAGCCTGCCAGCGAAGAATTGAGCACAAAGAGGGCACTGGTTCTCGCAGAACACCTTCAGACCATGGGCAGGACAACCTGGCCTGAGCCAAGTGTGTTGTGCTTTGACACCCACCTGACTTGTGGCAATAACGATGGAGCCTGCTGTCAGGAAGCTGCAGGCAAGTAGATATGCGCTTCACAAGTTGCGTTGCACTGAGAAAGCTTGGCACTGATCATTGACACAAAGCAGAATGCCCATGTGCACGGGGGATAGTTGACAGTGAAGGCTGCAGCAGTGCCTGGCCGAAGCCCATGCCTTGCACAGGCCGGCCATTGCCAGCCGAGCTGCAGCAACTGCCTGGCCAGAGTCCACTCCTTGCGCAGCCGACAGGTAAGTGCCCACCTGCTGATGATGGGGGGGGTCAGCAGCTTGGTTACGCTCCCTAAGCGGCAGACTGCGCCAAGCATAAACATGACCCCAGTCAGCAGCGACACCTGCAGTGAGGCTGTGGCAGGTGGCCCTTGTGACAAGCACAGTACCAGTGCCCCCTCTGCTGGGTCGATATTGGACAAGGCTTTGAGCTGGGGCAACAGTCTCATGCATGGGCAACATCCTTATGCAAGGAGCGTTGTGTACACAACGCCTGCCTCTTTGCATGCAGCACCCGCTGCTGGGCCCAGGTCTTGCGCCAGCGCGCAGACAGGGAAGCTCAGTCAGGGATACGGCTGCTCAGGCAGTGTCAGGCGCCTAGACAGCACCAGGACCTGCCTCAACTGGGCTCTGTCTGCGTGCAGCAATGCTGTGCTGCGCCACAGTCTCGTGCACTCTTGTGTTCACAGCAGCTCGGGACGACAGCGCTGTCATGCACTTGCACCCAGTTTTGAACAGCTTGAGAGTGCCCATGCGCAAGTGCCAGCTGCCTGAATGACATCCCTGTTTAAAGCCTCCTGAGGCATAGTCAGGCACACCCAGGCGGTCAGACTTTCAGCATGTGCGCGCTCGAGCGTCAGTCACCTGGATGGCAGCCCTGTTGTAGGCCTCTTGTGCTTCTGGGTTTGCTGGGCGGTTCGGATTGAAGTTCTCCTCTGACCCAGGAATCAGCGGCACCAGCCCGTCGCTCAGCAGTAGGCAGAGGAGCGCAACTGGGCCCACTTGCTGCAGGTGGTGGGCAGACCAAGAGTCAGCCATCCAGTGTGACTCTTCCAAGCAGCAGTGGCGATCGGGCAGGCCCACTTGCCGAATATGGTGCACAGGGACAGGCAGCAAACCCAGCATGTCAGCTGGCGCAGTGCTGCCAGACAGCAGGCCAGCTTGCTGGGGAACTGTGCAATCACACGCAGCGTGCCAGTCGCCAGCGGAGTGGGACTTGGACGTAACAAGGCCCGCCTGCTGCAGGTGGGACACAGCTGCAGCAGGCAAGTGGCGGCTGCCTGAGGCCCTTTGTGCACTGCAAGCTTGCTGAAGGCTCGCATGCTAGCAGCGTTGGGCGGCAGGCAGCAGGTGTGCATGAGCTGCCGGACCTCCTGCAGTACCAGCGCTGCGGGGTCTGTCTGTTGCCATGCAAAGATGCACTGCAACAGCTGCTTGGGACCTGCCATGCTTGCCAAGGATGCAGACGAGCAACCCACCAGGTACTTTGAGCTCCCCACCAGCGTGTATCCGCAGATGGCTGCAGCACAGGAGTATAGACCAAATGCTGCAGGCAGGCCAGCCATGGCAGCAAAGCCTGCAGGAAATGAGCCTCGTTATGTCTGCAATTTCTGGCAATTTTGTAGACAGGAACCTAGGAACATCGGACTTACAAACAGTCTGAGGGATGGCCATGCAGCCTGTGCAGACGCCTGCCAAAGCGTCGCGCTGCAGTCAGGCCACAAAGTGTGACAGCATGCCTTGCAGACATAGCACCTGAGGATCATCTGGTGCATCAACAATCATCTGCTCACCCAGAGCATCTGCCTGACTTCATACTGCTGTGGCCAGTGCCCTGGCCGCACAAGGTCCTGGAAGTGCCTGTAGGAGGGGCAGAACAAGATGAGCCTCCCTGCAGGCACACGCCGGCACCCGCCAAACCTGCAGAGTGCTTCCCTTGCAAAGCTCACCACTGCTGCGTGGTCTTAACAGTGTGAGTCTGAGGGAGAGGGGCTTCTGCCTCACTGGCAGGTGCGACTCCTTGCAGCTGCTGACGAGGATCGATCTCTTGGCTGACCATGCTGACCGCTGCTTGATGTAGCTGGCCCTTTGCCTGAGAACTGTAGTTGCAATCCTCCACTTTGAACTCAACTGCCATCCTTGCCGCCAGGTGCATTTCTCATCATCATCATCTGGTTCAGCATGAAAAGCAGCTCTCATTGCTGCCGCTGAGAAGAGCAACATGATGCTGTCACCTTGTGGGTGGCTCAATTCAGGAAAACCACCCACTTTGCTTGAATACCAGCTTAGTACATACGGTCAGGTGGTGCGGCAAGAACGTAAAGCTTTGTTGAAACAGTCGCTTCCAGTGGGGAGAAAGGAATTCTCTGTCAATGGAATTTGTGAGTAAGTCCGCCCAAAATTGCAATGGTGCGCAGCAGTGGCCTGTCCAACTTGTTCATGGCCCACCACAGTGGAGCATGGGCATGGTTTGGATGCTTTTGAGCGGCTGCCCCAGCGTACACAGATGCTTGGTACCATGCTCGCCTGGTTTCCAAAGCATATTGCAGCTCAGGAAGAGGACAGCCAGTGTCAGCAGCATACATCTGGCAGGGGACAGGAGGCCAGCGAGATAATGCTTGGCGGGACAGGTCAAGGTGGCGCATGTCAGTAACGCTCATGCAGCCTGACCATGATGCTCCTTGCTTGATGGCGCAGTGCATGACGTCAAGATGGCCGTGCACAAAGGCTGCCACCAGAGCCTGTGTAGCAGTTGGGCTTCTGGCTCCACACAAGATCTGAAAGCTTTCGACATGATCAATGGCAGCGTGATAAGCTTGTTCTGAAAGTTGCATGCCGCTGGCTGCCAGCCATCTGAGCGTCTCAAGCTGCCTTCCCTGGATGGCTCCCTCCAGGACACGAGGCTGCTTGACGGTGATATTTTGGCCCTCTAGCCAATGCAGCACATTCAAGTTGCCTTGCCTTGCTGCATGAACAGGAGTGTGTCCGATGCTGTCGCCGCGCCTGTGCATCTCTGCCAAGCAGAGAATATGGCCTGCAACACGTGCTCAGACACTGAACTGATAGGGCGGCTGTCTTGGGCATGGACAATCGCGGGGGGTGCAGGCAGACAGCTCGCACCAATGAAGGCTGCTTTTTTGGGGGAGGGACAGCACCTTTCATCCTCATGGCGTACCAGCCCTGCATGAGCAGTGTCAATGCTCGAGGCAATGTACTTGCATCCCGACTGTCACAAGCAGGCCAGCTCAATCCTCTTGCAGCTCACCAGGAGGGAACCACCAGTAGTTCCCCTCAGCTGTCCGGGTGCTGTCAGGCCTCACAAGCCTACCCCTGTCACCAGCCAGCTGACAGACACCAGCTTTGAACTGCTGCGTGAGCAGGTCTGCCTCGGTGGTGCCGGGGTCATAGCATGCCACCAACTGCAAGTCTTTGAAATGAAACACCTTGATGAAGTGGAACTCCTTGATCTCCGTCATCTGGATGGGCACCCTGGACATAGCAGGTGACGCTGGTCAGGGACGCAGCAGACTCTGCATGAGCCGAGTGAAAGCCCTTTCAGACAGGCCTGTCACCTGGTGTATTGGCTATACCTGCGCTAGGCGCTGCAACATCCACTGCAGCAATGGGCACAACAAAGAAAGCGAGGGGCACCTGCAACCGGCAGCATCATGCGATATGGCTGCTCAAGGCCTGTCATGTGAGACAGGCAGTGGCGAGCAGTGGGTGGACCACCTGGCAGAACACTTCTACATGGCCATCTGAAGTGGGCTGATTCAGACAGCCAGAGCATCTGGTGCTGCAGCCAACATCAGCAGAATGCAGGGCAGCTTCAGTACCCCCTACCCCATAGTGTTCAACGACGGCAAGCAGGTGAGCCCACAAACAAATGCAACCGCTGCACTCTGAAAAGGAGACTGCACCAGGCTGGACCCGCATCACATCTCCACACTCAATGCGTGGCTTTCTGGCATTTGCAAACGCAGTGGGTGCCTTTGTGTGCTTGCCCTGCCTTCCCATGGGTGCCACAAGGCAACATCACAGCACCTGCTCGCTTCTGGGGAGCGCTCCAAGGGCTGCTGGGCGCCAACGGCACCGCATAAGCATGCACTGCCGCAACCAGACAGCTTTTGATGTCCTTCGTGGCCTGCAGACATTCCTCTGTCAGGGGCCCACTGCCCACTGGGCCTCAGGCCTTACTTCCACTGCCTTCAGGGGTACCACAAGGGCATGCTGGGCGTGAACAGTGCCACCAACTTCCAGCAGTTCCAGCAGCTTGTGTCAGGCAAGATCCCTGGGCTAGATCCGCAGCAGTTCAACATCGTGATCGTCTGCAGCCGGGCGGGGGCGCCTGAGGCCCGCCAGCACATCCCCATCCACGAGAACACGGTGAGTGCGAGCCTGCCCTGCCCATTGCATGCTTCAGTGGCTCACCGTTCTGCCAGGCAAGAGGCATGAGAGCAAGGTGCCATGGAGCAAGGTAGGCTTTTTTAGCTGGGTGCTGGAATGCCTTACTACGAAGGGTGCCTTCTCTGGTGCACCCGAGAAGGCCGCTGATGCTGTGCATGACCGGCGTGTGGAGTTGCATCACTCGGTGGCGTGACGTCGTGTCGTGTGAAGCGTGTGAAGCCAGAACCACAGGAGCAGCACCAGCTCCCGCCTCAGCTCCAAAACATTGCTCAGCAAGCGCATGGCATCTGCTCTGACCATCTGTCAGCCGGAGTGCAGAACTCAGCATGGCTTTCCTTGCGGCACGTTTTCTACTTCTGAGAGCCCCCTGGCTTCCACTTGCCTCATGCAGAACTTCTGCGTCATCTTGAATCAGCACAACCCCAGCCGGGACAAGGCAGTGCACTTCCTGGTCACCCTCAAGCGCCCCGACCAGAGGAACCTGGAGCTGCAGCGCCGGGTGAGGACCATCCGGCCGAAGCCCTGCACAGCCGGCATGCAGTGGTGGCAGGAGGCCTCATCTGCTTGGGGGCCTCTTGTGCTTCACTGTCAGAGGGGTCTGAGAGCTGACCCATCAGCTCTGCACCACAGCTGAACCATGCCCATCCAGGGGCCTCAGTGGGCTGCCATTGCAAGCCCTTGCCTTATTCCCCTAAGAGTGGAGGCACCAGCCTCCAGAGTCTGTAACAGGCACCCTCGTAGGTCAGGCACTGCTGTTCTGGCTTCCACTGTGTAAGTCTCTCTACTGGCATGCACCCCTGCAACGAGACAGAATGTGTAATGCTGAGCAGGGGCCAGTGTTACACGAGACAGTAGCGCAGTGCTGACTAGCCTCACCTCCTGCCTGCAGGTTCAGGAGCTGCAGGGAGTGTTGCAGGCGCAGACGCTGCTGCGGGGGGGGATGGAGGGGCAGGGCTTGCATCAGGTGAGCATGGCTGCTGTCCAGGTGCCAGCTGCTGCCCATGGCACAGCTCTTGACCAGCTTCCAAGTCCATCTGCTGTGAGGGTCTGTCCCCTGGGCTGGGTGGAAACTGGTTCCAGTACGTTAATTGTTGCCTGTTCCAGTTTGGCACCGTCAGCTCAGCATGCACCTCCTACAGAGCTTTGGTGCGCCTCTCATGCAGTCTTGTTCCCTAACCACTTGTGCACCCACCTCCTAATCCCCCACTGCAGCATTATCTGCAGCAGCAGCCGCCGCTGGGGCCCCCCTACCCTCAAGCGTCGGCTGGGCTGGGGTCGACACAAGCGCCGCAGCAGCCTGCGGTCCCCCCAGGTGAGGGACGGCACCAGCTGCGATTGGCTGTGCATGGCACCTGATGCTGACATCTGGTGCCCTACACGGCTCTGGTATGTCATGAGGTCATTGGCCCTTCTGGCACACGGCAAGGGTCATGCTGCCTGTTGTGCTCGGCAGCACCTTCAGCATTGCGTTGCTGCTGCCCAGATGTGAGCCTGCCATCCGCAATTGTGCTCTTTCGTAAAAGCACACGGGTCTCTTGCCTGCAGGTCAGCAGGCTGCAAAGGAGATGGCGGCTGTGAGTCTGCTGCAGGCGCAGGCGTTGCACCAGCTGCAGCAGCAGCAGCAGCAGCAGTGCAACAGCCCCCCTCCTGTGCACAGTGCCACTTCCAGACGGGTGAGGCCTGTGGCAGAGTGGCACACCACCTGACGGGGTGCCTGGGCCCCACTGACAGCAGATCTGACACACTCACCACCATGGGCAGGCACGCACTGCCTCAGACAGGGGCTCCCTGTATGCAAATGATTCACGCCAGTCGTGCTGGCCCCACTTTGACAGGTGATGTGTCACAGGCCCAGGTGCAGTGTCACTGCTCGCGTGTAACGCAACTCCCTGCCTGATGCAGACAAATGGCATGCGGCAAAACTGGAACACCCTGCCGGTCCCGGCCAGCCTCTATGGCGGCCTTGTGGGCAGCCCCCGCATGCAATCCCACGCCCAGACAGGCGGCGGATATGCAGCCATGGTGGCCGCGGGGTTGGGGCAGGGGTATGCCAGCCCCGTGTCAGCTGTGGGCAGCCCTGCTGGCCCTGGCAGCCCCCTGGCAGCCAGGCCTGGACACAGCGCGGCAGAAGGGTATCGCCCGGATTTCAGCCCTCCCCGCGGCAGCCCATGTGGCAGCCAGATAGACCCCAGGCTGGAGGGGTCGCCTGCAGCTCCCTGGGGTGCAGGGTTCCTGCACAACCCTGGGCTGCAGCAGGCAGCGGCAGGGCAGGAGGAGTCACCAGCGGCTCTCTGGGCGGCAGGGCTTGGGCTCAACCCTCTGGCGCCCGGCCAGCAGCAGCCGGCACAATCGCCCTTCCACGGCACGCCACAGGAGGCGTTTGGGGCGCCGCACTATGGGGCGTCAGGGCTGGGGCCCTTTGAAACAGGCCACCTTGCCGGTGCCTGGAGCCCAGCCTCCCCCCACCACCAGCCTGGCCTGCAGCAGCAGCAGCAGCAGCAGGCGTTCACCGAGGGGCTGGGCACGCCCCGCAGCAGCGGTGGGGTCGCGCCTCACAGGAGCTTCAGTTTTGCAGACAGGGATGTCAGTGGGGTGGTGGTGGCCCCTGGCAGCCACAGTATTGCAGAGGGGGCTGGCAGCAATTCAACAGCAGCAGCGGCAGAGGTGGCAGGGACTCAGCCAGCATCGCCCACTCATGTGGCTGCGCAGTGGGCACAGGGTGAGTGCAGGCGTACCGAAGACATGCGTGCATGGAGGCCTTATAATACTGGTGTAAAGTACAAGCACTGCTGCAGGCTGGCCCAGCCTGCCGCATACTGTGCACACAGGCAGTGTCTGTCACCAGTCATGTGCTGCGCTGCGCTGCAGGGGGCATTGCAGCCATTCACCCCAAGCTGGAACAGAAGGCAGAGATGGTGTGGCCTCCGGGCTCCAGCCTTACGCTTGTTGATGCTGGTGAGCCCTGCATCTCTGCTGACTGCTGCATCAGCATTCTTGTGCATGCCCACATGGTCTGCCTCCAGCCTGCCAACAGCCAGACTCTGCCAGCCACTGCCTGCAGGCCAGCATGTGGACGCTGCCTTCATGCGTACCAGCTGCTTGGCCTCCAGCATGGCACACACTTCAGTAGCTGCCCTGCAGGCCAGCAGGATGGCAGCCCCCACACAGAGGGGGGCAAGCAGGGAGCAGACTCAGGCGCATTGCGTCACCTGAAATGGCTGAACATCTCAGGTGTGGCAGCATCACTCACTGGTGTCCTCCATTCGAGTCCTTTTTGCCTGACATATATTCAGCGAATTAGTGATCCGAGCCCTGCCGGGGATTCGTTCCTGCATACATACACCAGCGCTGCAACGGAGTGGTGCCACGCAGGGTCTCAGTTCCAAGAACCCTGACGTGGATCATATCTGTGGAAAGGCCAGCACTTCATCATGGCCAGCAGTGAACAAATCATGACCCAGTGTCAGCTGCAGCAACCTTGTTGTGCCTGCCTGTGCAGGGGACTGTTCAGGAGACCCTGGGTTCTGCAGCCCCCAAGACAGTGTGGTGCACAAGGCGTTTGTCCACAAGGCCTGCCCATTTGGCCCCATTCTGCGCAGCCCAACAGGTGTGAGACAATGGACAAGGTGCCAGTCGCTTCGCGCGATGCGGCTGGTGGGGCTTGCTGCATGCAGACCAATGTCGGGCCCACACTAAGTTGAACTCCCCCCCCCCCCATTCCTGCCTGGGTGCCATGCATCTCTGCTGCCACGTGTGCTTGCATCAGGGCTTGCCTTTCCATGCTTCCACGTGTTGTGCGGCTGTGGTGTCAGCAAAGTCCACACCTCGTGCCAGCTGGCTGCAGGCTTGGAGACGGCTCAAGCGCAGGCCAGCAGCATCTTTGCCACTGAGGCTGGCTCTGCAGTAGCATGCCAGGCCCTCTCCTACCAGCAGGCTGTCCAGCAGATGCCCATTGCATCAGCAGCACCAAGCAGGCACCCTGTCCCGCCCGGCTTCCCTTTGCCACAACACAGCCACGACCCCATTTGAGGACTGTCAGGGCTTCCCCCAGCCCCGGGAGGGCCCCTTTTGCCATGGCTCCCCTGCTCCCGTCGCAAGTACAGCTTCCCATCACCCCAGCATTGACACTGCGCAAGTGTCCTCTATTGCCCCCTGCAAGTCTGGAGCGGCAGCTGCAAATTCTGCGGCCCAATCTGAACGCTGCAAGGGGAAGCACCACAGCCCCGGACCCGACATGAACCCCTCTCCAGTACCCACCCCAGTTGCAGGCATGTCCTTGGTTTGGCACTCTGATCCCCAAAGTATAGCTGCTGTTGATTTCCTTGATTTGCGCCTCTGTGTTGCAATTGCTGCTGACAAACTCATGCAGTGTGAGTGTTTTTCCCCCTGTCAGCTTGAAACGTCTGTTTGGAGGATTCATCAAGCAGTACCAGATTTACTGGAATGGGGAAGCAAAGGGGGGTCACACCACAGCGGCAAATGAAACATCATTGCAGACGCACTGCAGAATCATGCTGCTGCTGAGGCGCCTGTTGCACCACCTCAGCACCACCTGGCAGCTTTGTCACCTTGTTGAGAGCACCTGCACTGATCAACATGGGATCTCAAAGACACGATCACAACAGTACGCAAGTGCAGCACAATCTGCACTCCAGTGCGATGTACAACTTGCAATCACACCTGACAGGATACTCTTTTCGAGTTTCAATAGCCTAGCAGCCACCTTCTCTCGAGGGCCAGCTGCAGGGTCTGCAATGACTGCTTCATCCTGTGTGCTGCTCGTGCGGTACCTGCAAGCCAGGGGCCGGTTGCCTCAGCAGACTGCAGCACTTGTACTGTTGCCATGTGGCATGTGAAGGCCAGGGGATTCTGGCAGCAGGCCAGAAGGAGGCTGCTGGGTCGTGCGCAGAGCAGCAGTGGGGCATAGGTTTGGCCATCTGACTGTGGTACAGATACTGCTCTGGCACAATGTCAAGAGTGACATCCACCACACCCAACCTGGGAGGCCCATACACGATGGCGCATGCCATCATGGGCAGGAACATGCCGAGTGGCACTGCGATCCAGCCAGGGTGTCCCTCAACCAGTTTGTTTCATTTGAGCTTGTGGAGACAGCGCTGCAGGCAGGAGGCTGGTAGGTGCCATGCAGTTCGTACTGCTGCAGGCGTCTGCCTTTAAACCCCCGTACCCCCCTCCAAGCACATGGGCACGCACTTGTTGAGGCGCCGCTGTAGGCAGGAAGCCAGATTGGCTAGCAACGCCCGCTCCTGCTCCGCCAGCAGCGGCTGCTGCAGTGTGTGCAGGCTGGGGTGTCGCAGAGCCTGCTCATCCTGGCAGTGGGCGAGGCGCAGGAAAGGCATCAGGGTGTCTGGCAGATCCTGCAGTCAGTAAGAGGCCCTCAAGCTGAGTGGGCCACTGCCCTGCACAGAGTGCGCAGCGGGGTGTGTTTGGCAGCCACAGGAAGGGCATCAGTGTGTCTGGCAGATCCTGCAGAGAATGAGGGTTTTTACGTTGGGCAGGGCTCAAATCAACTTACGGACCCTGACGCCGTACAGGGTGTCTGGCAAGACCTGCAGGGGATGTGCTTCTGGGTGATGATGAGGCAGGTGGCCTGGCTGTGGGCCAGCCTGCAGTCTGAGGCAGGGCAGCAGAGTGATAGGCCTTGCAAAGGTGGGCTGACATGAACTTGAGCCAGTCCCTGGAAGGCATTGAGTGCTTGCCCTGACCCTGGAGAGGCAGTCGAGCACTGTCAGCGCCAGGTGATGCAAACAGGTGATCAGCCCAGTGTCGCTTGCTGGCTATGACACAGGACATGCTGGCGCCGGCTTGTGTGCTGTTGCCTTGCGGCGGGGCTGTCTCAAGGAGGAAGCGCTGACATGGAGCAACAGTGCAAGCCTTGGCCAGCTTGTACTGACCATCATACAGTGTTCCAACCGTAGCACACGGTTAGGGCACAACCGCCCAGCACACAATCAGGTCACCTGGTGCCGCAGGAGCCAGAAGCTCTGCTGGGACGACAGGCCAAGCTGCTGGAGGGCGTTGCGCTTCTGGGGGTACCTGCACCAAACCACACACAGAGGCACAGTCAACAGGGGGAGGCGAGCCAGGTCAGGCCCTGCTGTCTGCTGTCCTGCTGCTGAATGCCCCAAGGAGGCATCCATGCAGGTGGGGCTGCAGTGCGAGGTCCTCGCGTCTGGTGCCACTGGTGGGTGTGAATGTTTCACTGAATTGAAGTTTTTTGCTGGGAGGCTGCAACTCCAGGACAGCTGATGCTGCTGCAGGTTGCTGAGGGTGCGGGCCAGGAGGACTGGACGCAGGCAGCACTGATGCTCTGCGGTTAAGCAGGGGGTAACTGGGACTCACAGTCTGTCAGAGGAGGGGATGGTGGCCGTCAGCTGCAGCCTGTCATGGGGGTTGCTCTCGTCCACAATGCCATAATTGAGAAGCAGGCGTTGGTTGGGCTGGGGGCCACACCAGGCATACACTGGCTCCCCTGCAGTAGACAGGGCTCTCGTTGTGCTGCAATGCCACAGTCGCAGCCTGGCCCTCTTGTGAGCCAGTCACAGCACCCCTCAGCATGACAGTGCTTATGCCAGGCAAACAGCCTGCACTGACATATGTGCGAATGCGCTGGAAATGGCATGCTCCTCAGTTGGCAGGCAGCCTGAACAGACGCCAAAAGGGTGAGGCTGCTGCTGTGCACTGTCTGCTCACGTCCTTCAGACTGCACACAGCGCAAAGGCAGTTGTGCAGCTGGTGTGATTTGCAATAGGAATATTAAGCTTGCCGGATGGGACCCTGAACCCAGTCCATATCTTGCACAAGCAGTGAAGCACCGCAGGCACTCCAGACCTATGTAACATGTCATGCTAAACACACAGGTCCCAGATGAGGAGGGGTCACCAGAATGGACCCACCCTCGCGGTAGGCCCGGTCAGCCACAAGCCGAACCTCCCGCGCCTCACTGTCATACCGCAGCATGGCCTGCAGGCCGGCAGGCAGCGGTATAGCTTCTGCATCCAGATGCTAGTGGACTGTGTCACTGATTAGTGGGTGGCACGCATGTCAACGCACCTTGACTGTGCTTGAGTAGGAGAGCAGCGGAGGGCCCATCGGCACAAGGGCGAAGCGCTTAGACATGGGCACGCCCTGCGTTCACCACCTGACATATGAGACACTGGAAACTGTGCCAAGATGGGCACCACATGAGCAAGGAAGCCGCGTACAAAGCCGCAACTTGACAAGCGCCTAAGCACAGCATGCATGCGCAACAGCCTGCAATTGCAGCAGTTCAGCCTGCATGCAATTGCAGGCTGACAAACTGCTTGAGAGAGAATACAGGCATCTAGACTCCACAAATCTTTGAGAGGCAAACGCAACATGGCCGCCGAGACTGTCCCCAGGCAGGCTGTGATGCCAGATAACATGCTGTGCTGCATTGCCAGAGGGCAAGTTGCTGTGCCTGCTCTTTTTCCTTCACTGATGACCCATTGGGAGCTTGACACTGCACCTGTAGATGGACCACTGACGCCTGCGTTGCTGCAAAGGCCTGGGTGAACAGGTCCAGGCTGAAGGCCTCGGTGGGCATATCAAAGGGATACTTGCTGAACAGGGAGCCTGCAGACAGGGAGACGCTGCTCTTTATGGCATCCAGGCTTCAGCCTGTGGGCGTCAGCAGACAGGAACAACATGCTGCTGCATGTGTGGACACATTTGGCAGGCTAGACAGCAGCAGCTGTCATGCACAGTGTCTAGCAAGAGCAGGCAGCAGCAGTCACCTGAGAACACGGCAGCATAACCACCAGCTGCTTGCAGGCTGCTGCCAAGGACAGGCTAGGGGCCATAAGCTCTAATCTACAACTCCCCGGCAGGCAGCCAAGCCAGCGCGCAAAAGTGCATCTTGACTGCCATGTCTTGCCTGCCACAAAGTGTGCAGCCCTGCGTACTTGGCGTGTCTGCCATTGAGGGCCCACACAAGCATACACACAGTGTCAGCCTCGTCGTCAGCCTTGACCCCAGCCTCCAAGCATGGTGCAAGCTGCGTCGAGGCCAGCAGCCAACCTGCCTTTCTGGGTTTTGCCGTCCCGGCTAGCTGAGTGCATGAGGGGACTCAGCCGCCTGGCACCTCATGGTTTCCAGCTCTGCAGGCTCACACTCGGTGCCCCATGGTGTTCCCAAAAACATGGGGACAAATACAGGCTTGCCTTTCATGAGTGTTGCGGGCGCACGCATGGGCGTGTCACGCAGGCATGCGCAGGCTCACCTGCCATGTACCAGACAGTGTCCAGCTCTGCATACTCGCGCTCTATCCCCTTGAGACGCTCTTTGACCATGCCCACCACGGGGCTGCCCTCCAGCAGGCTGTCCACCTGCCCAGCGTCCCACAGGAGGGGCGACTTGGCGCCCTGCTGACCGCGACCTCGCTGCCTGCAGCAATGGCAATGAGGCCTGCGTCAGGGATCCTACACAGAAATGGCAATGAGGCATGCGTCAGGGATACCACACAGCAGCCCTTTGCCGACCGTGGTCCTGCTGCGTGCATCAGGAGCATAGCGACATTGCAGGGTTGCATCTGATTTTCATTGTAAGGTTGGCTCGGCGTCCTGCTGGCTGCAAGCTTGCTGCTGCGCACAATAGGTGGAGCAGGACTCAGATCAAGTACACAATGAGCAGTGTTTTGGCAACCCGCCTGCCTCAACTGCGCCGCCTGCAGGAGCTGTTTTGCTTCAAAGGACGCTTGAGTTTGCTGCTGGAGTCCACACACGCACAATGGCCAAAGGGCTCTTGCCACTTGCTGCAGCTGACATACAGTGCTACCATATAGCTCTGCGTGCCTCCCAGCTGGCCAAGTATGCTACAAGTAGATGCGTGAGCAAGATGCCCCTATGCAGCTGCACCTGTCCAGCTCGCGGATGTAATGGTACCAGCAACTGTCCTTCCCCCTCTTCTTCTCGTATGCCAAGTAGAGAGTCAGGCACGCTAGCTCCGTCAGCTTGCCAGTGGCTAGAAGCTCTGCCACGGCCTGTGCAGCACACAAGCACTGTCAGATGGCGATGCATTTGGTTGCAGTATGAGCAAGGCCGCACTGAAGGGCGTCCACTCAAGTACATGCAGTGTGCAGCAAGCTACATGCTGGACAGTCACCGAATGGACGCATGCCACCAATCAAGTGCACAATCGTCATGTCCCAATGTATTGAGCTCACCTCATCCTCAAAGACCCCTTCCAGAGTGATGATGAGGTGCTCCGGCATCCTGAGCAGCGTCTCTCCTGCAGGCACAACAAGCCAGTCGCCATGCACCGGCCAATGCATTCAGATCCAGATCTGGCCCAGGCATGCACTGATGGCAGTCCAGCCACCAGCAGCCACGCCTGAGTACATCAGGTGCTTGATGAGAACATCAGCCCCCAGACCAACACGAGTGCCTGTGCCCCCTACCTTCCTGCACATCCTGGGCTGCAACTGTCAAGTCAATCTGCTGCCCTGCCCGCTCTGTGCTCTGCACTGTGACCTTCTGCTCAGGCATGCCAGCGCTCTGCGGCAGTGGTCTGTGTAAAGTCAGTGGAGGAGCAGCAAACATCATCCAGACCAGGAACCGAGGCCTGAGAAGGCTGTTCAAGCACACGCAGCTGTGGTAGCCAGGCAGCAGACCTCGAGCCATCTGATGAGGTTATTCGCGCGCACTGCTGTGTCTGGCGCTGTCTGGGAGGAGGCAAGCACCGCCCTGCAACACTGCCAGCAGCGCTGTGGCCGGCCAAGAGCATGTCTGCTTTGCCTGCAGCTGCCAGTTAGCCAATCCACTTTCTGCAGGCCAAGGGACAGGGAAATTTGAGTCCTGAAGAACAGTGACTGCACTGTGGAAATCGGCTTGCTGTGATCATGCTGATATTGGCGATGGGTTCCATGTCAGCAATGCTCACCTTTTTCTGTGGTGCTGCTATTTTTGGAGTCCTTAAGAGCATGGCACCTGCTCCAGCTGCCATGACGACGATCTGCTCTTGAGCCACTGGTAGGGCAGAGGCTGAGCCCATCTGACTTTCACTGACCCTGCCATGAGACGAGCTCAATCCAGCATTGCATGCACAGCACCACACCCCCGTTTTTTGCTCCTGTGCTGCTCACCAAATGCTAAACATATTAGCTCACGTTTGACAAGGTCACCCGCCCTGCGGAACAGCAATCTATGAGCTTCAGCTCCTTCACTCAACAGAAACCCTTCGAGCCATCCAGGCCTGTGAAGGTGTGACATGTGTCCTGCATGAGCTTCAGATTGGAAGATGTCAGCAGGCCTCTGCAGTACTTTCTGCTGCTGTGAGTCCAGCAGGCTGCTGCACCCTTACAGCGTTAGCCTGTCTCTGCTAAGTTCAGTTCCAAGACTACAACAAGCGCTTGGGCTGGACAGAGCTTCGGAAGCCTCACTTGCCGCCTGTTGCCGTGGTCGCGGCCAGCTCTTGTCTGGAACTGCAGGCTGTGCGTGTCAAAAGCACTGACGTGGATGATGCCATTGAAGCTCAGGCAGCCAACCTCAACGCCAGCAGGGCCCCGCCCTCTGAGGCAAAGTGGGATGAGGGCAAGTGGAAGTCAGGCATCGGAGCGCCCATTGGCCTGGCCTGCTACATTCTGCTGCTGGGTGCCGCAGGCTTTGGCTGTGGGTGAGAGTCGTCATCAGCTGCCATCAGCTTCTCAGGCACAGGCCTTCCTGCCAAAGATCTCGGCAAGCGTGAACAGACCCTCCTCAAGTGCTGCAGGCAGCACCATGTGCTGCCCACACCTTGTCTGCTCGCCCAAGCTCTGACTGCTCACCTACCTCAGCAGCAGGCAGTTGTTGGTGCTCCTGGCTGCAGGATTCGGACATTGCCCTGGTGGATACAGCTGGTGGCAGCTGTGCTGCTGTGTGCTACCCTCGCACTGCAGGCGCTGCTGATAGTTATTGACCCAGGCGTCATACCTCCCAACGCCGTGAAAGGTGGGCAGCCTCCCAATGGCATGGTCTGTAGCTCAATCTTGAGCTTGTCCCAGCCAGCAGTGTTTCGATCTGTAGCCTGCACAGTATGCAGCACGGTCTTTCTGCTGCATCTCACTGCAGTTATACACACCCCTGTGAGGGAGTCTGCTCACACTGAGGCGCCCGTGTTGATGCAGACCCCATTGTGGCAGAGCTTGAGGCTGACGATGTCAGCAAGGAGCAGCTGGACCGCATGGGCTATGAGAAGGTGCAGCTGCCATTGCAATGCAGGACACTCATCATGGCCGACCTTCAGACGCAGTCAGCAGGCTTGACGGGCACAGGGCACATCCCAGCACTCTGCAGGCCTCTCAGCTGCATGAGCTGTGTTGGCCGTCTACTGACCGGCACACCCTGTGGCCTGCGTCCGTGTTTGTGCTGCAGACAGCTGTTTGTGCTGCCAGCGTTCACAAAGCACTGTTGTCTGGTGGTGATGCAATGCCCTGCACCTTGCCCTTCCCTGTCCAGCACTATTGAACTGCATCAGACCGGCTGCTGCCGCTCGTGGTCTGTCACCGCCTTGTCTCGCTGCTTGTTGCAGGACTACAGGAAACAGTTGCTGCGGAGGCGCACTGATGGCAGCTATGAGCGCTATTGCAGCACTTGCTACATTTGGCGGCCACCCAGGGCGCACCACTGCAGCGTCTGTGGCTACTGCATGGTGAGAGGCGCAGCCTGAGGCACAACCTCCAGCTCTGAGTTGTTCGTCTTCGCTGATGCATGCATCTTTGTATGCTTGTGTCCCAGTGTCTCAGGGCTGCGGTTTGATCATGGTGTGCGCATGGTAAGCTGCTGTGCGCTGGCATGCAGTCCCTGCGGCTGCTGTTGCTCTTGGCATGACCAGCTTGCTTGTGATATCCACTGGTGTCAAGCCTGACAGGGCATGGTGGGCCGCCATGTATGGGCCCTCAGACACTGCCTCCTGCCGTGCAGAGCCGTTTTGACCATCACTGCGAGGTAGTGGGCACCTGTATTGCCGTCAACAATCACAGATTCTTCGTAGCTTTCCTCATCTGTGGGCAGCTGGCTTGCCTATGTGTGGCAGCAGGTGAGGCTCACTGCTCATAGCAATGAGTGGCTCAGCAGCCTGCACGGTTTGTAGTTGTATGGCTGAGGTTCTTCTCTACCCTGCCCCATGCAGGAGCCTCCTGGAGACTCAATAGGATGGGCTTCCCACTGTGAGTCATGAGCTTTGGCACTCAGCTGCATGTGCTAGTGCCATGCCAGCGCAGCCCTGCTTCCCCTGCCTCCCCTGTGGGGCACTATGTGCGCTGTTGCCATGTCCAGTGCTGCACTGCGGCAATCGCATCTGCCTCAGCCTGCGCTCTGGGGAATCCTGCAGGAAGCGCAGTTGGCTGCAAGTAGAAACTTATTTCCTGCTTTTGATTGACATCACCGTCGCATACACAGCCTTGATGCTGTTGTTTGGCTGTGGACACCTCTGGGGTCTGATTTGTGGTGAGCTCAGCGTCGTGCGGAAGATTGCCTTTCTGCATGTAGGCATCATGCTGAGACTTGGATCCTGCTCGTCGTGGACATCATCCTTGCCAGCAATACCCTGATGCTCGCACTCTTTGGCAATTGCCATTTTGGGTGGATATGCATTGGTAAGGGTGATGCTGGCCCTTGTCTGCCCAAAGAGCAGCCCACAGTTCCGCCCTCCCCAGCTTGTCTGAAGGATGCCACCATTGCCACACCCCTGCCTCCCTGTCTTGCAGATGTCACCACGAAAGACATGTTGACAGGTGAGGGTGCGGCAATCGACCTTTGGCCTGAGCTTTGGCACTGCTCATCTGTGCCTCCAGGAAGGCAACGAAATGAAGCCAACAAATTGCCTGTAGGATCCACTTTGGTGGAGGCACCACCCTGCTGCAGTCGGCGGCGGTCACCATTTGTGCTGCTGCAAAACTTGGGGATTGTGTGGTGCGCTCCACTCGGGTGGAAGTGGTCAGCAGGCAAGCCGGAGGCAGTGCAACAGCCCCTGACCCCCATACACCAGCACAATGGTAGCTATAGCATTGCAGAGGAGAACTGCTGAATTTTGAGTTGACCTGCTTTATTTCTGCATGCTTTGACATGACCACACTTTCAGGGTTTTGTTGCTGTTCACCCTTACCTTGCGGCGGCTCAAGATGATGCATGACTCAGAGTGCATCTCTTCCTTCACCAACATGCCAGCAGAGCACATGGGCAGCAGCTTAAGACTGCAGTGACTCCTCAGCTCCCAGAGAAGGGCCTTGACTGGCAAAGCATGCTAGCACCATGTGTCTGGCCAGGACGTGGACAACAGGCTGCTGGCAGTTGCATCAGGCTGGAGGCCATGACTTGCACACGCAGCCATCCCCACTCTGTCACCCTGTCGGTAGTGCCTGCCTCTGGCTGAGATGAGTGCGCTGCTCCTTCGCCAACCTGTCGATGCCACGTTGCTCTGCTGGACTGGGCTGGATGAAACGCTCTGGTGAAAAGGGATTCAAGTCCAGGCATGTGCACCTGCCAGTAGCAATGAGCTCTGCCAGGGCCTTGCCAGTTGCAGGACCCTGAGCGATGCCCCAGCAAGAGTGGCCTGCGCGCAGGAAGTTTTGAGGTCAAAGATGTTTCACAGCAACACTGCTGCGCAGCCTGGACATGTTATAAAGCTTCGCTACTGCAGTTTTCAATTTGTAGTGGAGACGGGGCAGTACCTGTTGCAATGAAGGCACCATCTGTGCCTGGCAGTGCTCCGAGCACGGGGGTGCCGTCAGGGGAGAGGGGCCTCAAGCACGCCTGCTGCTCTAACACTGTCGCCTGAGCCAGGGCGGAGCCAAGGGTACATTGCACCTCCTGCAATGAGGCAGATAGATCGGGGCATACTCCCGGGGGAAGCTGTTGAGAACGGCGACGTTGCCTCAAGAACATCAGTCTTCAGTGCATGGCAATCTGTGCAGGCTGCAGAGCCCCTTGCCTTGAGGTTGTCTGCTGCAGAGGGCAGCATTCTGACATCTTTTGCATGATTTGGCGCAGGGACCATGGCATTGCCGCCGCCCAGCCACAAAGTGCCATCAGGTCTGGGGTATACCTCGCTCTCAAAGCTGACACCTGCAGAGGCAGCTGGAATGCTGGGCAGTGGGTGTTTGCTGGCTAGTCTGTCAGGATAGCAGCTCCTAGCAATGCAGACAACCAATGAGGCCCAAGCATGGCAAGGGTTCTACAGACTGCCTTTACACACAGCACAGCAGGGGCAGGCCTTCCCCTGTTTAGGAAGCGCCCTCTGCTTCTGAGCTTGCTGCTGTGGACAGCATAAAGCAGTATGAGACCATGGGGTGAGGCTGACCTGCCTTTGAGCGCCATGAGATATAAAGTGCCTCGGCAGGCAACGGCATGGGGGCCTGAAGCACCAGGCTGTGCCCAATCTGGCTGTGCACCTCGGGCACAGCTGGCAGCCACTGGGCGGCTTGCAGAGTCCATGGGCCCAAGGCCAGCACAACTGCATCAGCTTCCATCATATTGCCCTCCACCTGAACTCCTGTGACCCTCTGCTTGTGAGAACCACCTTGCGTGGCTGCGATGTCAGATGGGGTGGCCTCTGCGCTTTCTGTTGCTGCCTGCTGAGTCTGGCAGTCCCATGCTGCCAGGCCTGGGCGGTCTAGGCTTGCAGCTTCTGCCCTCTGTGTGCAGATGCCTTGGGCCTGGCCGATGATGAGCTCAGCGCCATGCCTCTGAGCTGCCTCAAGCAGAGCATGTGTGAGTTTACCAGGGTGGACTTGTGCTGTGCTGTCCTCGTTGCTCAGTGACTGCAGATGACCTGATGTCAGTGCAGATGTGATGGAAATGAGCTTTGTTGGTGCGGAAGGGATGATACAGTGGGCCTTGAAGCATATGTGGGTGCACCACAATGTCACGCATGCATAACAGCAGCAGGCAGCAGCCAGCTTGCGCAGCTGCACAGCATGCAGACAACTCCACTGAAGAGTCTGAGCAGCGCAGGGTGCCAGCCAGACAAGAGCAGCAGGAGCAGTAGACGGCTTCAGCTGAGGGCACAAGAGCTAGGCATCAGGCCTTGCGGGTAAAGTGGCAATCAGCTAGGCTCCTGTTCAGGCAGGACAATGACACAGAATTCAGGACAAATAGAGGGCCTTGACCTGAGCACCTGTGCCCCTGCCACATTGCCATCCAGCCAGGCTGGGGCCCTGCCTCGGCCGCGCAGGTTGCCCGCAGAGGATGCTGTCAGGCCAGTGCTGCGCATTGGGCGGTAACCGATGGCCGCTGCACCAAACTCGTCTGCCAGCTGCCGGTGCAGGTCAAAGCTGGCCTGCATGAGCTCCTCTGAGGGTCCGCCATCACACCAGTCCCTGGCCAGGAATCCACCAGCCTTGCCTGCAGTGGTGTGTAGGCACTCAGCGGAAGCTCCAGTATGCATGCATTGGCAGAGGGTCCACACCCGATGCCGCCCCTGCCACTTTGTGCTGCTCCACCAGAGTGGTCTTGATGCCATGCTCCTTGGCAAGGAAGAAGGCTGTGCATGTGCCAATTATGCCTGCCCCGCATACAACAACATGCTGTGGTCTCTGATGCCTTGAGATGTTACTTGGTTCTGCAAATGGCATGCTGGCTCTGCAGATTGGGACAACAGCCTTGGCAAGCATTGGTGTGCAGCCAGCTGCAGGAATTTTTACAGCATTTAGTTTACATCCAGAATCCTTCGGAAGCCAGGTTGTTAGAACATCTGCAAAACGCCGTGCAATACATCACTGTGTCCCTTGAGGATTCTTGTAGTCATCAGCCTCCACTCATGACTTCTGAATCTTGTCTTCCAGGCAGCAGAGGAACCACGCTGCAGGGAGATCACTAGGTGTGAGTAGGGCGAGTGACGTGTGCCTGAGTTCACATCAGCATCATTGAGCTGCATGCCCTCATGGAGGAGATACTGTGCAGCAAGCAGGCCTGGCCAGCGCCATCCTGATTTGCAGATCAGATTGGGGTCGGCAATGCCACATGGCAGCGCTGCTGGAGGCAGAGGTCCTGCTGTAAAGCCTGGATCCCATGAGCCTCCGCATCAGGCTGTGACACCTTTTGGAGGCCAGAAACCCCAGCTGGCATTGCCCAGGTGACTCTTGCAGGCGCTGTGTGTGTCAGGTGTTTTGCTGCTGGCACGCTCACATATTCTGCTCAGCATTGGCAGTGTTAACCCCTCCTGATGCAGTCCTGTCATGCTCGCAAATGGCGCCCACCCTGTGGAACATGTCTCTCCAGCAGCCTTCCTGCCTACGAGCCTCAGGTCAGGTGCCCCTCTCTGTCTCAGCGATGCCCTGACCTGTTCGGACCATCAGGGCTGTCCCAGCACGCCGCATGCAGCATGGTGGCATCTGCACCTCTGCTTCAGAGTTTGCCTGTGCACGCACTCTCATCTCGTGCAGCTTGAGGCACTGCTAGGCCTGCTCAGGCACATCACTGCAGCGTCCTGTCACAGGCAGGCACTCCTGCTGTGATGGCTGCAGGCGGCACAGCACCCTGCACGACCTGTGCCCGCAGAAGTCTGGCGCGCAGTTCCTCCTTGCAGATGCCCACAGGTCAGCCCACCCTCCTCGCCAAGATGCAATCAAAAGAACAGATGCTGCTGGATCATACATGTCTGCATGGCACACAGGAGACACAGGATGGTCACCTGCAACCACACCCTGTGAAGTGCCACGCCAGGTCATCATCCAGAGCCGTTTCTGCTTGCAGTCTGGCGGGTGATGAGGTTGCCCACCTGCCGCCCTGCAGGGCAGACTCCATCACAGCTATGCTGCAGTGCATCCCTCCGCGCTTCAGCCACCAGAAGTCCCTGGGCCGGGGAGGCATCCCCGGACAGGAGGCAGCCCGAAGCGCAGTGTCGGAGCCTGTCACGCCCAGCCGGCAGGCGACCGGAGGGGGGGGCAGCCGTCTCAGGAGCGCAGCCCAGGCAGGAGGGGAGCCTCTGCTGGTGAGTGATGCAAGTGCGCACGGCTGCACTGCACCTAGCCGCTGCAGGTGAGGCCACTGCGCATGGCTGCAATGCACTGAGCCTGTCCAGCCCCAGAGGCAGGCGCCTGGCGGGCGCTGGCCTCCTGAGGTGTGCTGTGCAGGCAGGTGCATGGGAGGAGCTGCTGCTCGCTGCACATGGCTGGTCTGCACCGAGCCTGTCACAAACCGCAGGCAGGCGCTGGGCAGGGCACAGGAGATTCTCGGCCAAATTGTGAGCGCTGACCAGCCAGATGCAGGCAGAGACTCGAGCACCTGACAGATGCCATCTGTGCACTGAGCGCATCACGCCCAGGCCTGCCAGCTGGGTGGCAACTGCCCGAGAAGTGCTGCCCCAGAGTCGCAGGAGGACAGCTGCTGCAGGTGGAGCTGTGGCTGAGGCTGCTCTGCAGTCAGCCTGTGACGCACAGCAGGCCAGCGCCTGATGGGGGTGCTGACCGCCCGAAAGGTGCTGTCCAGGCCATTGCCTGGGGACAGATGATGCAGGTGGGGGGTGCTGCGCGCAGCTGCCCCCCTTCACCCTAGGGGGCCTGCATTGCCTGCTTGCTACAAGGGTTGCCTGGTGCAACTGCAGGTAAGCCGCTGGCGCCTGCTCTCAAACACATTCATCAGCTTGCTTGCCTCACAGCTGCTGGGCTTGACCGAATCCCTTCCCGTCCAAAACCCTTCCTCCAAGGCGGCGTGGCCGCTAACATAGAGCTGCTGCTGACTGCTGACCATCCATCTCATGCAAGGCAGCCTGGTGCATGACAGTGAGCTGCCTTGCCTGCAGGAGCAAGGCCCCCGCAGCAGTCTGCTGGTGATGCAGGGCAGGAAGCCCACGGCAGCCCCTGAGGATGCCGCCTCGCCAGCAGCTCAGCGGGGGCTGCAGGGGGCAGGGTCTGCAGACGCCGCTGCATCGGCGCCAGTGGGGCAGGTGACTGCCTATCACCCTGTTTGCCAATGCCCCAGGTTGCTGCCTTACAGCCTCCTATTCTGGCAGACAGGCATGCTCGGACATCTGGACTCAAGGGCGTGGATGCGTTTGCAGCCACCAGCTCACGGCATCATGTCACATTGCAGTGCACACAGCCACGCAGGGCGTGCACCCACAGCTTGCAGCGTGCTGCTCACCAGCTCCCACACCCAAGGAAGCATGTGCCGGCAGGGACCCCTGCTTGTGTACTTTACCAGCGTGCCAGACACCCAGTCCTGCGCCTGCAGGTGCCAGGGCCCAGCCACCGCAGAGGCCCGCGGCTCACTGGGACGCTGGACAGGAAGATGAACAGCCTGGAGGGGCACCTGCGGCAGCTGCCGGCCGCGGGGCAGCGCAGGCGCCCCACTCACGACCCGGCAGTGGCTGCATCGGCTCTGGAGCTGGGCGCTGCCGCCGCGCAGGCAGCAGAGGCGGCAGGTGAGGATGGCGCAGCCTTGTAGCTCATCACAGACTCCAGCAGCCACCGCTTGTGCACAAGTGGCTCATGTGCAGCAGGAGAACGGTGGGTCTTCCCTCTGCTGCTCTCAGGTCTGATCTAGACAAAGGCAGCGCCTGATGCAGTGCCTGGCCTTGGGTTTCATGCGCTGCCTGTGGACACCAGCCCTGCTGCCTTGAAGACACGCTGGAAGCCAATAACTGCATCAAGCTCAGCAGGACGACATGTGCTATCTCCTGGAAAGAAAGGGGCACTGACACACAGTGCAGAGGGGTGCTGCTCACTTAACGTCTGGTCAGACGGGTGCTGACCCAGCACAGCACTAAGTGTGTCAGTCAGGGCTGACCTCCAGCAGACAGGCTGCAAGCCAGCAGAGCCAGTAGCTGAGACAGCCCTTCAAAAATGGCATGCAAAACCCTACTGCCCTTGCTGGTGCAGACTGGAAGGCTGGCCTGGACAGCTTCTGCTTTGCAGCTGGGCCAGCTGGGGGCAACGCCACAGCACACCTTGGCCCAAGTGAGAACCAATGCATTTTACTGCCTGCTTTACCAGTTGCCGGCTGTCTACCTCAGCAGCAGGGGTGTCGTGCTGAACCACTCCACACCTCCACACCTGCCCCTCTGATGGAAGCCACCACTGGCTTGGCCTCTGCAGCTCCCGCCACGTGCGTATGGGGAGCTTACCTTGTACAGCGCCACATTTGCTGATTGGGAGAGTAAATAGCACTTCCTTGCTTGCACACATCAGCCGCATGCCAATGTCATGCAATGCCAGCCTCAGGCGCCGCTGCCTTTGAGAGCCCTTATGCAGACGCCAAAGCATGCACCGTATCTGGCTGTGTGCTGCACTGCTGAAGGCATGTTGGGTTTTGATTGGTGCATTTGGCTGGCATTTGACACACCATCTCTGCTCATGCAGGCCTCAAAGCGCCAGAACCAGCAGGCAGCCCTGGACTGCTGCCGCAGGGCCCTGCCCAGTCCGGTAGTAGCCAGAGAGGCTCAGGCAGGCTGCCTACTCTGCAGCCTTCGCAGGAGCCTCGGTTCTCGCCACGAGAGGCCGGCGGCAAGCGCACAGCACGCCGCGCGCAATACCCCCGCGTCTCTGGCGAGCAGCTGGACGGTTTGGCGCAGAACCTGCAGTCTTTGGAGCAGCAGCTGGACTCCCTGCCGCAGCCAGGTGTGCTGTGATGCTTGTTCAGACCCACAGGGACTCATGCAGGCTTGTACGCCCAGCTGAGCACGTGAGACACTGTCATCATCTCGCTGGCGCTGCAGCACTCTGCCACTGGCTTTGGTGGTGCGTATTGCTTTGCCGACTCCCCTGAACTGGCCTGACATAGGGTCGCCATGCATCTGTCTGTGCTGCAGTTCCCAGGTCTCGGCCTTCCACGGCCGGCTCAGATCGGCAGCACCAGCCTGCAGTGCTGCAGCCAGCAGCCCCTGCGGCATATGGTGCAGATGCAACCACTGCCAGCGGCTCCTCCCAGGCAGCCCCAGGGCAGCAGCGGCAGCAGATGATGGGCCCCTTCCCAGTGCGTGCTCTGGGACGGCGTCCGGTGCGTAACTCAGCACCTGCGGGGGCCCTGACAGCAGCCATGCAGGAGGGTTTTGCCCATGCAGCAGGGGCCGGCATGCAGCACAGTGCAGGGCTGGCCAGCCAGTCACACCCAGTGGCTGGGGCAGCAGGCCTGGCCCCAGAGTTCACGCTTCGCAGCGCTGCCAGCTGGGGGGCCCAGCATGCTGCGCAGGCCCTGCAGCAGCAGCTGCAGCAGGTGCAGGGGCAGCAGCCAGCAGCTGAGAGCGAACATGGTGCTGAAGCAGCGCGCCCAGCGCATGCAGCAGGCAGGCCTGCGCGCCCTCCTTCTGCACTGACTGGGAAGCCCCAGTTTGCAGCGCTGAAGGCGCGACTGAATCTGAGGCGGCCAGTTGTCAGCCCACCGCCTGATGCCGGAGACAGACTGTCTACTGAGGAAGCGGGACACCTGGGGAGTGATGGAGAGCACCCTGCCTTGGCAGCAGGCTTAGGGCGCGACAGCAAGCTGCATGCCCTCAAGCAGAGGCGCAGCTCGGCTGGCAAAGTGAGGCCCATCCCTGTGCCAGACTAAGAGGAGACCACAGCACAAAGAGGCCGCAGGCCAGCAGAACTGTCCTGTACACTGTTGTCTCATGAGGGGTACAGAGCCACATGAAACAGATCAACACATGAACCTTCGTCCAGAGACTGCTGCACGACCTTGTCTCACATGTGGCCCCAGTGATATATCTCCATGCATCAGCCCCCACAGTGTCCACTTGAAGGGAGTCCTCCTGCCAGTGCAATGAATCACATGGGGCTTCTCAAGCTGCATGTGCAACTAGCACAGGCTGACAGTCGTGAGAGCAAACCATGCAAGACCTTGCTGTTTGGACAGAATCGGCATTCAACACGGCTACTGAGCTGCATGGACTTTATTTTGCTTGCTCCACAATGCGTGGGGGACCTGTTCAAGCCTTCGCCTCGAGTGCTGGCATGTCCTCGTCGTCATCTGAGTCATCTGCAGGCAGCCCGCCAGAGGAGTCACCAATGGTGGCCTTGACCTATTTCAAACAAACGCTCAGCAACACATGTATGGGCAGGCTTCCAAACTGGCTTGACCTGAGCCAGCTCCCCCAGGAAGGAAGGCAGGCAGGGCAGGGGCGCTTTGCACAGTGCATCAGAGAATGGCAAGAGTGGTAACAGCACTGATCAGCACCATCTTGCTCCTGACAGCAACCAGAGAAGTCTTGAAGCCCTGTCTGGAAGGCCAAAGGGCCTGCCTTATCCCTATACCCCACGAGCAGGCCTTCAAAATCATTCAGGGGCAGCAGTGCACTCGCCAGCACCGCGTCTCAGTCTGGACCGCCACTGCAATGATCTCATCGAGGAGGACAGAGCCTCAAAGTCTGTCTCCAAGGCAACAGCACCACCAGCATACCGACCTCACACAGGTCATGCCCTGCAACACTTGCATTGAGGCGGCCGTGCACTCACCAGCACCCTCTCCCTCATCCCCAAGGTCCTCAAAGTTCATGCCGCCGGGCATGCCACCAGCCCCAAAGTTGGGCATACCGCCTGCGCCCCCGCCAAAGTTGGGCATGCCGGGCATCCCGCCTGCAGAGCAGAAGCTATCCAATAAGCAGAGGGGCGAGGCAGAACTTGCAAGGGGGAGCCCCGCAGCTGCAGAAGAAGCAGCCGGTAAAATCGTAGCTGATTTGCAGCTCACCCCCGCCAAAATTCGGCATGCCCGCCATTCCCCCTGCGCCTGCAGCATTTTGCCTGGCTGGGCCAAGTGATCTGATCCAGCTGGATCAATGCAGGTGGCGACACCCCTTGCGTGCCCTTGCTGGACAGGAGGGGATAGATAGCTGCACTGGCGCAATGCATGTAGCAGCACACAGAGCTGCAGTGATGCAATGCAGGCAGCGGAACATTTCTGCAGTCCCATGCTGGGCAGCACAGGGATTGCTGCACGTAAGCCCAGTATGCAGCTCACCACCGCCCAAGTCAGGCATCCCGGGCATCCCCCCTTTCCCTGCAGCGCGGGGCCACGCTTGCACTTGACTGAACCCATCGATGCACCTGATTGCAAGAGATGCACCCTCCCTTGCTCAGCATCACGCTGCTCGCTGCATGCCAGTACCTGGCCCAAAGCACAGCTGCGCCCATTTGCTGCTGACAAGAAAGGCCTCATGCTGCGATGTCATGCTCACATGAGGCCAGCAGCACAGCCGTGAGACAGCATGCCGCGCTGCCAGCACACGGCTAAGTCCACACGCCCATACCCCGCCAGATGACTGAGAGAGTCAGCAAAGCAGCAGCACCCGTGGGTGTCACTCACCACCACCAAACTGTTGCAGGTTCTGCATATCTGACATGTCAAAGTTGTCTGGCTTCTCATCCTCCTGCAGGCAGGTCGACAGGGAACTCAGGAGCTGGCATGCCAGGACAGTTTGATGAACAGGACTGACTTCGGCAGCATGCCGGGCAGTAGGCAGACAAGGCTTGCTGCAAATCGGCTCATCCTGCAGCAATGACTTCAGCATGCTTTAGAGGACAGGGCAGGCGGCCCATGCTTGCTGGCATGTCGTGCCGCGATGCAGAGCCCTGGTTGCATGCAGAAGAAGCCTGGCCTGGCTGAATCTGCATCCATCCTGCCTCAGCAGCACATCCAAGCTTGGTGCTGACATCAGCAGGCAGCAGCAGTGACGCACCTCGTCTTCATCAACCCATTTACTCCAGTCCACCTGCAGCACATTGCGCAGCAGCCGTCGAGCAGGAGTGAAGGCACCAGCAGCAGCGCAGATGTACAGCCGCCTCGTGAAAGCAGAGTCCAGCTCTCTACGACGGCAGATGCAGGCGACAGGTCAGTGCACAGCAAGCACTGTCGCATTGAGAGAACAACATCAGCAGCGATGAGTGCAAGACCAATGACTGCAAGACCAGGCGTCTCATGACAGATGCAAAGCTGGAAAGCTGCCCAGTGCAGAGGCAGCCATGACACCAGCCCCACCTTGATGTTCCGAGGGAGCTTGCCCGACTCCTTCAGCAGCCGTGGCCAATGCTCATCTGCAATCAAAGTGAACAAGGCAAGAAAGTGTGAAGGTTCGCACTTATATCTCTGGAACTGGCAGCCAGATATCAAAGGCCCCATGCAGAGGACATGAGAGAAGCCTATTGCCAGGACACAACTGGACACATGCATGAGGCCTCTGCCCCTGTGTGAATGCTGACCTGATTTCTCCTGCTTCTGGATGACCAGCACGATGCCTCTGCCAGTCACTCTGACTTTGCTTTCCTCCACATTGATGGGGCCATACAGGTCCAGCTCCAATGCATAGTTGTGTGCATCGCTGCCCGTTGCATGGCTCTGCCCCTTGCCTTTAAAGCTCAGGTGCCCATGCTTGCCCTCTGCATCATTGCTCAGACTGATCTCAGGCTTGGAGTCAGCCGTGTCCTGCAGGTCTATGGTCAGATACACTCGATCCGAACGCTGAGCCCACTGAACATTCGGCAGGAGTGTCTTAGACATGACAGCAATGTCGGTGATCTGTGTGATGCTGCTGAGCAGATGCCTGGCCCTAAAGCTGGCTATGCCCCCTGAAAATAGCAATGCTGGAAAGATGCACTCTTGCCCAAAAGTGGCGTTGCTGAACAAGTGGCTCATGGTGGGGAACCGTGTAGCTGAAGATGGACAATCTCCTTCGCCACACTGAGGTTCAATGCAGTGTTGCAAGGTATTTTTGAGTCTGTCAAAGATCATGCCTGGTCCACATGCCCTGCTTGTGAGTAAGCTCAGGATGCATAACATGGAGGCGGACTGGTCGTTGGGGGCTAACCGCTATACAGCTGCCAGATCAGAACAGAGGGTACGCTGCTGGAAATCGATCATGGAGCCTGGTGAGTTCATATTCCTGCCAGTGGCTCCACCCCAGCTTGCCGGCCAGATCAGCCCTGAGCTGCAGCACCCCTCTGGGTGCCGGCTTGTCCTCGCCCTCAGCCTGCTTGGCCAGTATCCTGCAGCATGGCAGAGGGTGTTCACGCACAGTGAAGCCCACTGAATCGAAGAGCCAATTTGTTTCTGCCCTCAGCCTGCTTGGCCAGCATCCTGCAGCACCAGCACTTTGCTCCTCTCAGCAAAGAAATTAGCACAAGGCAGCATGGCAGGTCATTTCGGTCACACAAAATAAGGATCTGCTGCATTACGCTGCAGCCATGGAGCACGTCAGAGGTCTCAGTCACTAAGCTGCACCAGGCTGCAGCTGCATAAGGCACTGTCTCCTACTCTGCACATTACACAGGGACGCCTCAAGGGCAACTGCAAAGCCACCATCCCTGACCCTCGGAAGGACTGCAAGCGGTCAAAGAGCCAGCTCACCAGACGCACTTGTAGACAATGTGACCATGTGTCAGTGATGTCATTTGGCAAAGCAGCCCTCAAGCCGTCTAGCGGAGCAGGCCAGCCACCATGCAGGATGTACCAGGCCACCTGAGCTCATTTGAGAGCGGCCCCAGAGGCACTGGTCACCTGAACGCAGAGGTTAAGCCACCGCAGCGCTCTGCTTCCTGCATTTGCTGCATGCTCAGCAGTGCTGCCAACCAGCATGGCTTTGACAACAAAAAACAATGCCATTCTCTTGATGGCAGAGGCATTGCTGCCGCGGCGCCGCGTTTCATCGCCTGTGCAGCGAGCTTGACAGTGTTGGCGGCATCAAGGGCAGGCCAGCCAGGTTTTTCGCACATGACAGGGCACAGGCCGTAGCTCACTTTAAGGCGGAGGCAAAGCGGCCACGGCGCTCCTCTCGCCGTGCATGCAGGACCGCCAGCTCCCCGTCTGCAGTGTCGCTGTACTGCCTCAGGTGCTGGAAGGCGGCCTCAAAGGGTCCTTCCTCCCTTTGAGGAGCAGCAGAGGCCTGCATGTGCGTCATTTCGTCAGGCTCAAGGCATTAGCTGACATGACAAGGTGTGGAAAGACCCCCAGTGTGGACAGCGATCCCATGCTAGAGCCTCGCAGAGCCTGCCGTCTCCTCTTCGAATACGTACCATCGCCGCTACCACGCGTGCCTCACCTCATCCCTGCCTGATCTTGTTGCAGCTTTGGACACCTAGCTATTCCTGCTGCTCCCTTACTTGCTGCTTCTTTGACACCTCCCTCAGCCTCAGCTGCCTCAGCAGTACCAGTGCCTGCCCTGCTTTGATCAGAAACGAGATGCAGCAGTTTCCTTCACATACAATGCTGCCGCTGCAAGCTGGGTCAAAATTACATTGCTGCTGCTGTCTCACCTCCTGCTCCTGTGGCGCCTCCTCTGCTTCGGCCGCCCTGGCAGCACCATCCTCTGCCCTACCCTGGCCTGGGCTGGACTGCAGCAACGCCTCACACTGCCAGCGCAGCGCTTCAATCAGTGCAGCCTTGGCCTCGTCCTGCTGCTTGGCATCCTTGGTAGCTGCCGGGCCCTCAGCAGGCGTTTTGCGGGCCAGGTGCTTGGCCAGCTTACCCTCATCCACTGCTGCCACAACAGCATCGGCTGCCTGAGCCACCTCCTGCAGCCAGAAGGGAGACTGTTGGACAGTCCAGTGGCGGTGCGCATGGTTCTACATTGGCGTCAGTAGCCTGACCCAACTCCTGCGCTCTCAAGGGAAGCAGATCGGCCTGTTGATGAATGTGTGCGCAGGCACTGCTGCTGTGGCAACCTGCTCACTGGAGGGCATGCTGATTTTCTAAGAGAGCCCCCTCCCTCCTGGGTTGACAAAACAGCCTCTGCTGTCTGAGCACCAACGGCAGCCAGTAAAGATTTGATCCAGAGTATCCTTGGGTGCTGCAAGCTGCAGCAGTTCCTCGCTTGCACCCTCTGCCGCCTGGGACATGTGCTGCACCCAGTGTCGCAAAGCTGGCCTCATGTGAAGGCAGTAACACCTGTCGTGAATGGGTTTTTTGGCGGCGAAGGGGCACAGCATGTGATCAAAAAGACCATGTGTTGCAGGTGGCCAGGTGGCTGGAGGCGGTGAAGTTGACAGTAGTAGACCTGATGTTGGGCCAGTGTAATGTGTGAGCAAAGAGGACACATGAGGCAGCAGAGTAGAGCCGAGGTGCTGGGCGTATTGACTTGCCTCCCAGAACTCTGCATTTTCCTCCGGGGTGCGCTGCTTGTCCTTGGCTTTGCCCAGCCGCTGCACGCGCTCCTGGAGCAGGGGCAGGTGGCCTGGCCAGGCCTCCAGCAACCGCTTTCGCAGCTTTGTGTAGCAGTCCGCATCCTTGTCACCGTTAAGTCCCTGCAGCGGCAACATGCAGGCTTGAGCTTCCTACTGGGAGGTGCGCAGCATGCATATCATCTATGCTCGAGCCCTGCACAACCGCCACAAAGTCCACTGATGCAATCTGAGCATATGCTACAAGGAGCAAGGGCCGGCAGGCTGGCCAGGCACTCAATAATGGTGGGCTTGCAGCTCTGTGTAGGACTCTGCACACTTCTTGTTGTCAGGCTCCTGCAGCCATAGTCAGTGCCGGGCAGGCAGCTGGGGCCTAGCCTCCAGCAATGAAGCTTGCAGATTTGAGAAGGAGTCCACTTCCTTGTCAAAGTCACAAGCCCCTGCAGCTGCTTGTGTCTTTGGCATCCTCCTGAGCATTGTGCAGCCAACTGATCTGGTACACAGGCCCCCACAGCAGCGTTGCCAGTTTGACATGCTGCTGAGCACGCACTGCAAGAACAGCAGCAGGTGGCGTGGCAAATCTCTCATGATCCCATGACCTGCTTGCTATGCAGTCATGCAGCAGCACCAACACACTCCTTGCCATCCTTGCAAAGCAGCTTGTAAACGCGGCCTGCTTGCTGTCAAGCTCCTGCAGAGTAGCGCTTGCTGTCCAGCCCTGCAGCGTTATCAAGGCAGCTTGCAAGCTGGCCATGAGTAGGCTGCTGCTGGCGGCAGGGGGTTTGACACCACACATCAACATGCCACCTCAGAAAGAAGGGGCTGGACAAGGCAGACATGTGGCCTGCATCATGCCAGCCACACAAGTGGCAGAGCTGCCATGGGTGGGTTGTGTCAGCGTGAAGTTTGCTGCAGGGCAGGACCAGGCACATGCTCAGACTGGCAGAAGGGGTCACTTGGGCTTCTGCCCAGCACCGGCAAGCTGACAAGGGGGCACCTCCTGACCTGTAAGAACTTGACTTCTGCATCACGAACGGCCTCACGAAGCTTCTCTTCCTGTGAAGGCTGGCCAGCATCCTCATCAGTCGCCTTCACGTCATCGCTCTTTGCCTTGGGAGCAACACTGCAACACAGAGTGCACAGTGACCAGGCTGATCACCAGTCCCCAGGGTCCCGCAGCTGATTCTAATAGGTGCATGAGGCAGCACGCTGCTGCTGTGGCTGTCTCATCAGCTTCATTGCATGCATTGCGGGTGATGGCCGGTGAAGACAGCAAGGGAGCCAGCAAGGCACAAGACCCCAACCTGTACGTCAGAGGAAACCCGCCTGGCGCATGCTGCTTGCTGCCCTGCTGCAGGCCCAGCTGCAGGGTGCCAGCAAGACTGCGGCCGGCAGTGGCGTCCTTGGGCAGCTTGTCGGTGGGCACAGGGCCGACGAATAGCGCCAGAGACTCCCCTGCAGACAGGCAATGAACTAATTTAGTCCCAAGGGAGGATCTCTAGTCTGCCAGCGCTGGCCCTCTCTAACGGTGCAATCACAACCCCAAGACACACAACTGCGCCAGGAATCCCCCTTGGAAAGGGTCGCAAGCTTGAGCCAGTTGTGCAGGCCACTGCCCATCAGGTTGCAGCACATTATTGGCATTCCACTATTGTGCCAGAGGCTACCCTGCTAAGATGCTGCCAGCAACCCTGAGCAGTACAAGCTCATTCTTCAAGGGCACCTCTGCTTCATGCTGATGCAATGCTTGCATGCACAGCATCACATCTTGCAAGCTGCTATGGGATGTGCAGTCTGCAGCCCTCACCTGCGGCCAGCACGCGCTCATCCTTGAGGGGCTTCGCCTGCCTCACACTGTTTGAATTTGTGGGGTAGACTGGCACTTCGATGCTCTGTGCCAAGCTGCGCTCCAGAACCACTGGCAGTGCCTTCATCTTGCCCAGAAGGGCAGCGTCATCGTGTCTTAGCATCAGTCTGATCACGTAGTCCCCCTGCAGCATTTACATTGCCGGGTGGGCCACTGTTGTTCGTGGTGCCTGGTGTCAAAGTGGGGCACTGCATGAATCGCTGACAAATGGTCATCTTGAGGCAGCAGAAGGGCCACTAGCTGCAGCCAGCAACACCTTGTGATTGCACAAGAAAGAGGCGCCCCTGAAAAACACGATGAGTCGCGGCAAGCTCATCATGTGGCAGGCACGCTGCAAGCTGCAAGCCTCCTTCAGCATGTAGGGGTACATTTTCCTTAATAAATGCACCAGCTGGTTGCGCAGAAGCTGTTAAGATGGCATGAGGGTGGGCTGCCAGTCAGGCTTCAACATCTGGGCTGGGAAATAGACCATAAGCATGCCACGATGACCCACTCCAGCCTGCTGTCGGAGGGCTTGCAGGAGCAGTCTGCCTACCTTCTTGTGATCCAGGTTGACGCTGGCCAAGTCTGGCACTTTGCTACGCCACAGGACAGGCAGGGGAGAGCCTGTGCGGCAGCTTGTGAGTCTCACCTTCTTCAGCTCCTTGGCCTCTGGGTAGATGTCCCCCAACGCAAGCAAGCGCTTGTTGGAGTCGTGCAGCATGAAGAACTGCGCCTCAAACACGCCGTCATACACATACCTGCAGGCAGGGACACGGGAGAGGTCAGAGCTGCAGGCGGGATCCCGCCGCACACAGCCGCGCCGTCGCTATCGCAGGTATGCAGGGAGACGCTTCGCTCACAGTGTCAACACCCTGAGCAGGCGATCTTGACTCACCAGCAGGGGAGAGCTGATGACCACACAGCCAGTTCACCTGTTCAGCATCGGCAAAGTGGGCTTGTACTTTCCAGCCTCCTCAGCCGTGAACTTGTAGGTCAGCACCAGGCTGTGGATGGTGCGCTGCTCAGGAAGCTGGTCCCGAGCCCCTGCCAGTGGCGTGAGCGTCGACTCTGTCGGGCGCAGGGGGATGCGCAGGTGGGTCAGCTCGGCCTTTGGCTTCACCTTCTCCTGGCGCAGGGGAGCTCTGCAAACACAGAACAACTCAGATTGATCATTGGATCCCTCACGTCAGTGCTTCATCTGCTCCTGGTGCAGGACAGCCCCGCAGAAGGGACTGCACATCATGGAGCCAGCCCCAAGGTTCCAATGTGGAGGAGTTTTGCTGCCACTGTGAGCTCCTTGCTTTGCTGTGAGACGCAAGTTGAGGCTGAGCACCTCTTTGGGTGATGCCCACTGCCTGCTCACAGACAATCAGACTGTCCTGCAGAATGGGGCTTCTGTGTCCACTACAGGGTAGCGTGCGCTTCTTTGATTGTGATCAGGAGCCACCAGGTATCCAGCCGCCAAGGTATCTTCATGGTGGGCTGAATGGAGGCGATGTCACGCCCGCGCGTGCTCTGGGACCTGCCTTCAGTTGCAGGGCCGCCCCAGCTGGTGAGCTGCATGCCAGTCAACACCAGACAGATGCAGGCCGCACCTGGCAATGACCTTGCAGTTGCCTGCGGCCCCATCGATGGCCAGGCTGGCCGCGTTGGCGAGCTGCACTCCGTGGAAGGCCACCTCGACAGTGAGCTCCCCGGGGCCCAGGCTGCTCCAGAACTGACTCAGAGTGACCTCCAAGCAGGCTGCCGCCACCACCTTGAAGCGGTGGGTCTGCTGGGCGTGCCCAGACAGGGCAGCATAGGTGCGCCACTCTGTGTCGCTGTAGCGCGTGTGCGGCTGCAGCTGGGTGGCGCGCAGCATGAAGTGCCTGCATAGGGGACATGATGATGTACGGTGCGGTGAAGGCTTGGGCACATCCCTGCGGCTGCGCGGCGCACGGCAGGAAGGTCCTGCACAGGAGCCACTGCTTGGGGGCTGAGCAGTGAAGGCATGGGGATGGCTGACTGCAGCTGGGCAGCACACAGTCACAGCTTCTGCACAGGCAGCACTACGGGTCTATAGCAGGACGGAGGTTGGACTGCCGCTGCTGGATGGCGTGCAGCTTGGCTTTCTCAGCTGGTCCCTGCAGGGAACTCAGCACCCCAATAGGTCATGTGCCCTGCTCTGCAGCTGACCTCTTCCCTGCTAGGACTGCAATCTGGCCCTAGCGCAGGCTCGCCAAGAGGCGCTCTGCAACTCATGTCAGCAATCTGGCAAAAGTACATGAGCACAGCAAATGCTGTGGGTGCACAGCATTTTAAGCTGGCTGCACGCACACCTAGGCGTGTCATGTGCCCCTGCCTTGATGCTCATCTCAGCCCAAGACGCCCCTTCCGGGACATCAATGAAGCGCCGCAGCTCCGTGCCTGCCTGAAAGTGCAGCGTGCCTAGACGTGCAACCCAGTCTCCCTGCCTTGGGGGCTGATACTCTGTGCTGGCTGGGCCGTTGCCTGCAGGCAGGGAGGTGAGACAGCGGCAGGCAACTGCACCTAGCTTGTACCTAGCATGGGACCGGTCTGGCTATGGCCAGCGCGAAGCCGTCCAAAGTCAAAGCTTGCCGGTGCTTGTGTGAAGACGGGCACAATGCATGCCTGGGCAGGACAATTGTCAGCTCCTTCAGGGAGGCTGTGCCTGCTCTGGCAAGACATCCCTACAGGCACCTCAAGTGAGAGGCGTGCAGTGCAGCATGCCGCTGACCATGAGAGCAAGCTGCATCCTACCTGGAGGCCCTCCTCCCAAGTCAGCAATGGGGTGTGATTCCAGCTGCTGATTGGCTGCTTGAGCAACTTGAGGCCGTGCATCTGCCCCACTAGAGCTCTCTGCTGGGCTGATGCTGGATGGTCCCAGCTTGTGCACAGGCGCAGGCTTGATCACCGTCACAGGCACCCTGCAGGAGGGTCATCGGAGGCTGGCAACTTCTGTACACATGCAGCCTTGCATGCTTGCTCCACGCCTGCAGTTGCTTGGCTAGCATTCCAGGCAATTTGCCTCTGCAGGAACAGAAAGGACCAACAGCACCATCCACACTTGACGTGTCTGCCTCAATCATGAGAGTCATGAAGTGATACCAGATCTCAGCAGCAGGCCCACAGCACACAGCACGCAGCTCGCAGGCGCGACGGTTCGGAGAGGCTCCTGCCCTTGAAGCGCAGACGCATCTGTTGCACGACAGCAGCTCTCTCGTCAGGCTTGCCTGAAGAGTGGTCCCCGCCAGGCGGCAGTGCTGTCCCAACCCAGCACCTCAGTGTAGCTCATGCCCTCTGGCAGCTGCGTTGGGTCCACCCGCACCTCAAAGCCCCGCCCATTGTGGGGCAGGAACAGGGTGGCTGGATGCTGCACCCAGCTGGCTGCACAGCTGAGCCTGATCCTGTCCTCCACGGCCAGCTTCTCGCTGCGCACATCAGCATCCTGCAGGCCACACAACACCGATTGATCTGAGCGTCTTGGATCGCATACAGTATCAAGTCTGCAGCTCCCTGCCACTGCCACCTTCTCGCTGCACACATCAGGCGACTGTGCGCACCAGATCTGACTTGAGGCAAGCAAACACTCAGCAGGTGACCATGTCTGTCATCTTGTGCTGCCAGGGTCTCACTATGCATGTGAGCATTGTGCAGGGCGTCTTTCCAAGACTGTCCCTGACACGACTGCCCCAGGCAGATCTGCCTCAGCACCGGCTCTGGCTGGTATCTTTTGCGCCCAGAGGTGCAGACAATGATGCAGCAGCAGCTTCAGCATGGCCTGCCTGACCTCACAGGTGAGGTCCCAACGCAGTTTGACCCGTATGCCTGAGCAGATTGCAGGGTCAGTGTGGGATGGCAGCCCGAATCGGTTGATACAACTCATATGGCTGCTGACAGGACTTCTTGCAGGCAGCAGTTGCAGCATGCCTTGAGCTCCTTGGGTGACCGAGGGGAAGTCTTGCAGGCAGCATGTGCACAACGTCCTGCCTGCTTCACGTTGAGCTGCTGACTGCAGTAGCTGGAGCATGCCTCCTTCTGCCTCAAGCCATCCAGGGCTGGCCTCACAGGCAGCACGTGCAGCCTGTCCTGCCTGCAGTCCTTGGGTCGCTCAGCAAACTTGCTGGTCACTGTCTCACCTCGTGCAGCTGAGGGGATACCTCACAAGTGAAGATGCGTGGCTGAGCACTCTCGATTGTGTCCCTGAGTAGGATCCCCCGATTCGTGGCTGCGCTGTCACTCCTACGCGCCATCACCTGGTAGCGCACGTCTGGCCTGTCTGCCTCTGCAGAGCTTTCCAGGTACTCAAAAGCCTTGTCCACCTGCAAGCAGCCACACATCTTGCTTCATGATCGGGGATAGAGAGAGGAACACCCCTGCACCTCACGGAGCGGTTGCATTCCCAGATGTCTGGCATGAGGCAATGCTCTGTGAGATGATCAAGCAATCTGCTTCACCCTGCCGGCCAGAAGCAGGCTCAGAGGGGCAAGCTCTGCCGGGGTGCAGCAAACAAGATGATCAGCATCACATCTGGCGCACCAACATGGCTGCAACGCCTGTGCGCAGCACAGACAGAAGGACACGCAAACCATGGTGTGGGAGCAGCATGCCCCGCAGAGAAGACAGGCAGTGTGACTGCGGCCTGCAGGCAGGTGGCTGAGCACCTGGATCAGCCCTCTGCCATAGGTAACCACTGCATCTGGGGCATCACCCCCCAGCGGCGTTGCTGTGTTCTCCAGAGCCCTTCGCACCCTGCATCAGTGGGAGCACCTGGGTGAGTGGGCGAGAGAGCAGCACCTTGACACATGCACTCACCTGGCACGCATGGCAGCAACAGCAGCAGCCTGTACGTATGTGTGCCAGACGACCAACTGCTGCCTGTCCCAGCTGAAAACTCATTCATCCTCTGTTTCCTGGCCCTCTCTGGTTAAGCATGACAACTCAGCTTGGGCACCAGGCCCTGCTCACCTGTTGGGGGTGATCTGCTGGCCCAGCTGCTTGAGCCCGGAGAGCACCAGAGCAATGGCCCCGCAGGCGTTGGGGCTGCTCATGCTGGTCCCATTCATGAGCTGGCGGCTCTGCTGCGTCCATTGAGGCACGGGGGCAATGGCGCCGCCTGGGGCTGACAGGACAACACCTGTGTGGCCATCGGGGGTGGGGCCCCTGCTGGACCAGGTGTACTGCTGCCCCTGCAGGCGGTGCAGCAGCAAGTCAGGGTCTGGTAGCTGCACTCAGTGGTGAAAGAGTGCTGATGCCACGCGGCTGACATTGGGAAGGGGGGGGGGGAGATGGAGGGGGGAGGAGGTGTCTTCATGCCCCTGTCGGCAGCACAGCACCCTGCGATTGCCATGAATAGGTTGCAACCACAATAGCCTCTGCAGCTCGGCACAGAGGAGCATGACCAGGTGGCTCACAGCTGCAAGGTCAGGGAAGACACACGCTCACAGAGGCAGCCCAAGTGCCCACCTCAGCCAGAGGAAGCCGCACAGAGTGCCCTGCAGCCGCCAGCTCGGGGGATACATACGCCCCAATGGCAATGATGGAGCTCGTGGTGCCCCCGGGAGCCCCCACTGTGGACAGTGCTGGGCCAGCATTTCCAGCAGAGCTTATGAAGAGCACATTGTGCTTGTTGACGACCTGCAGCAATATCATCTTTCACGAATTTGGCAGCAACAGGCAATGACTGCAACAGGCAAGGATTGCATCAGATGCCTGGCAGTGCAGTTGAGGTGCACTGAAGACAGCGGCAGGCTGCGACGTCCCCCTACCACGGGGGCTGCATGCACAACAACAGGTGAGGTGACAGCACTGCCTTTGTAGGTGGGGCCCAGCAGGCAGCCAGCCTGTAGCATTGATTTTCAGCAGCCATGAAAGGCGGCCATGCCAGTCCTCCCCAGCACTGCAGGCAGCCTTGTGCAGCGCCATGCCAGTTCTGCCCAGGGCGCATGCGTGCACTGCAAGGCTGCCTTGAGCAGCAGGGCTGACCTCATGGGCACACTCAATGCAAGCAGCTTGATAATGACGCAACTGTGTCACGACACAAAAGGTTGCAAGGCAGCCACCGAGTAATCCAGTTCTGGCGGCCATGCAAAACAGTGTCCACTGACCTCATTGGCCAGCTCGATGAAGCGGCCCATGTTGGGCGTGGCTGTGGACTCCCCATAGGAGAGGTTGATCAGGTCAGCCTTGTGCTCCAGAACAGTGATGAGCGCACGCGTGAGGCCAACATTGGTCTCCATGCTGCCCAGCCTGGTGTCCCCAATCTTGCAGGAGATGATCTGGGCACCTGCAGCCATCCAAGGGGCAGTGGTGTTGAGTCCTGGTGTGCATGGTCTTGCATCAGCTCTGAGGCTGCCTGCTGGGCTTTGCACCACACACCGGGGGAACATGGCTAAGGGTTGAAAATGTCAGCTCTTGACGCTGGGATCCCACACAAGCCAGGCAGCCCAGACTTTGCTCTGCTGCTGATGTCATCTGATGGTGCTGGAGCATGCACGTGGTTGGTTGGAAGGTTGCAGGAACAAGGCAGCAGCAACCCTTTTTCGCCGTACCAGTGCAATACAAGTGCACCTGGAGCATTGCCATTCAGCAAGGGGTCGTCAGGGTGGTGGCCCGCTGTGATGCCAGCCACATGAGTGCCATGGGAGCCGGCGTCCACAACTATGGATAGCACGTTGCCGTCATCATAGATGTTGAGGGCAAAGTTGCAGCTATCCACCGCGCTGAATGTGGCAAATCTGCAGGAGGCATGGCACCATCATGCTCAGAGAACCAAAACTCGTGACATCGCCTGCTGGCTGTATGGCATGCAGCTTGTGTGCAGGGCAGCTGGGTCAACATACAGCTGGCCCAAATGGTGGACTCAACTGGCAAGGACATCACCTTGATGCTGACACTTTCCATGCAAGCTGCACAGGCAATGTCAGGCTCAGGCAAAATCGCAGGCCCGCGCAAGAGCTCACCGCTGCTCTGCTTTGTAGTCAGTCAGCGGTACAAAGTCCTCGAGCCGCCCAGCAGTGCTGCCGGGCTCGTGCAGCTCGCTGGTATCCAAAGCAGCCCGCCAGCAGGACCCGTCGTGCCACACTACACAGTCCAGCAGGGGACCTGCAGCAGGCAGGAACTATAGTATGGATGGCCCCAATGTTGGGCAGACAGCGCACAGACTTGCATGAGTGCTCTCACTGAGCGTGCTTTGGCTGCTGTGGGCCCACACCTCTGCTGTTGGTCACGCTCAGTGGAGTTTATGCTGGCAGACTCACATCTAAACACATGTCTAGTGGTTTCTGCAGCACTGCTGTCCTGTCAGCCCTTGCACTGGGCCCCATGCCAACTGCTACAAGCCGTCTTGTCGGCGACAGCAATGTGGGGTGCAGTGCATGACAATTCTGCTGCTGTTGCCTGGGTCAGCTCTCAGGCAGGATGCAGAGAGCCTCAACTCTCACCCAAGTCATCCAACTTCTCCTGCAGCTCCTGCAGCAGCGACAGGCGCAGCTGCAGCTCTTCCCGCTCCTGGACCTGTTCAGTGCTCAGCTTGCTGTGCTGGCGCTCAAAGGCTGCCACAGCTGCAGCAGCTGCCGTCACTGCTGCGTTCTGATGCTGGTCCCAGTGCTTCCGGCGCTCAGCCCGAATGCGCTTCTTGAGGCCACCAGAGAACAACTCAAAGAGGCGCTTGGCGCCAACGTGCCACTTGCCTGCAGGTGAGCAGAGGTGTGATGGCTACAGGCTCGCTTTCTTTTCACTCACTCACTCAAATTGCTGCTGAGGATCCACGCCTCACCCTCTGGGTTCGCCCATGTTGGGTTCAGCTTCAATTTGCGCCCGTACAGCCCCTTCAGATGCCCATCTGCCGCCTCTTGCACTGTACTGGTGTCAACATCACCACTGCCTGTGCAGTCAACCACGTCAATGATCTGCATGGCAAAGATGCAGCATTCAGAAACCTGCCTGGGCTGTGCCAATGGCAAGTCCTAGAGCACAAGTGCAAGTGAAGAGTACTGGGAAACAGCACTGTGCGGGGAGATATGTCAAGCAGAGTGCATGGCAGGCTTGAGGACTGCTGGTCTAGCAGCAGCCTGCTGCCTGACATTGCTCAAGATGTGCCAATGACGGGGCATTTGGAAGCCATCATTTCTTCTTAAGGTTGGACACCCCACCTTTCTCCTGCCATCTGTGGTATCCTGCAGGCCTTTGGCCCCTGCAGGTTGCCAAAAGGTCAGAAATGCCTCGCGGCTGCATTGCAGCATGACACGAGCAGCAGCAAGCACAGGGGTGGTACGTCAAGGTGCCAGATGCCAGGCCCCAGGCCATCAGTTGGCACACTTTGCAGGCCACCTGGGTGCTGATAGAGGACCTCTCAAGGGACTGTCAGAGAGTCTTGCCTGGGTCCACTCCTGTGTCAAAGATGGCCACAACAACCCCTCTGCCATCATACTCAGGGTGCTCCTGCAGTCATGGGGTGGTGACAGTCACCAATGCTGAGTAAGGCTGAAGCCTGAGCTGGCTGGAGTGCACCACATGATATATGCAGCCTGTTTGACCTGCCGGCTCACCTTGAGGAAGCGCAGCACCCCTGTCTCCTTCTGCAGACACATCGCATAGCACTTAATGCATGAGCTGCCATGCACGGCTGCGGCAATCATTGGGCGCACCTTTGGCATGATGCCAGCAAATGCTGAGCTTTCACCATGCTGGCTGGGCTCCTTGGGTGCCTCCGCCATGGCAGATAGTGACAGAAGATGTGAGTGTTCTGCTTCTGCCTGCTCGATTATGTCCCTGTCTGTTGGCTTTGCCACAGCAGTTGCTGGGCTTCCAGATCGGGGGCAGAGGACTCTGGCGACTTGGCTTCTCGACTTGGCTTTATACAGAGGACATGCAAGTCTGCTGTGCAAAAGGAAGGAGCCGCCGAGCACAGATGGGACAGGCATGCGAATTGAGTGGTCAAACAGCGCTCCTCATGGGGCATGGCAGCAGAACTCAAAAGGGCTGACTATCACAATCATCAAAGCTGATGCTCCGCCAGCCACTGATTGGAGATGATAATGGGTGTTGCCAAGCCTGAAGCGTGTCCACAAGGTCAAAGGCTGGGATACACGCCAGCAGGCCAGCTCTCGCTGCTGGCCTCGCAGTCAGCAACAAGCAGGCTCTGCAGCTCGCCCACAAAGGTGACAAGGTGCTGCACAAAGGCGGGCAGGGCTGGGGGCACTGGGGCTATTCCATCTATGGACTGCAGATACTTGGAGCTCGTCTCGAGCCACTGGTGGTCAGTCAGGACGAGCCGCCTGTAAATCAGATACGTGCCTGTCAGGGGCACCCCTGTCTGCGGAAGAGGAGCCACCCACACCTGCTGTGCAATGCACCTGCTTATTGCAGGACGGGCTTCTTGAGCCTGGCAATGGGCAGGCTGCCCAATGCTAAGCCAGCAGTTGCAGCAAAGCACCTCAGCCATGAGCACACAGTTGTAGTATTTGTGGCAGACAGCAGCACGCATTTGACAACCATTCCACTTGCCTGGCAGTGAGCTCATCGTAGCGTTCCATGCAGGCGGCATGCAGCAGACGAGCAAAGTCGCTGAGGGTAAGATGTTCTGAATGGGTCGCAAGGAAGGCTCTGAGGGAGGCGTCGCTGGGCCAGCTGACTAGACGATGTCGCCAGAACAGGGTCTGACTCAGATGCTGGTGGCGCGACAGCCGCAGAATCAGCTGCTCAAACCAGAGCTGCGTGCCACGTAGCAAGGCTGGTGGGGCCTTCTGCCGAAGTAGGGTTTGCAGCAGCACCCAGCGAGCGTACATGATGGACAGCAGGCTGCAGTGCCTGGACGCAGAATGGCCTTGGTTGAAGTCTGCCTGGGAACCATCACGCAGCAAGACACACCCTGTATTGCCAAGGACTGGTGCAGTGAACAACAACTGCTGCAGTGCTCAGCTTCTGCAATCGACTACATGGGTTCGCAGCATGCAGCCCAAGCTGAGCATTGCAGCAGACGTTCAGGCGACTGCACTTGCACGATCAGTGAACACTCCCCAGTGGGCTTTGCAGCAGCTCACCAGCTGTCATGCTTTGTGGCTGCGTCCCAGCTTCTGGCTGTGAGGCCCTCCAGCTCTGTCCAAACAGTTGCATGCTGCAGTTCATTGCGGTCAGCGCCACCCAGCAGCACCCCCTTCACTGCCAGCTTGGTGCGCACCAGTGTCAACCAGTACTGGCTGCAGCGCCTTGCATTTCGAGTCTGCCGCTCCCAGGCTGCTGCTGTGCGCAGAGTTGTGCACGTGCAGCTCAGCAGGCGCAGCGCCAGGTCGCTGTTGCCTGCCATCACCTGGGGGTGCGAAAGAGGTGAGGTCAGGCATGTCAGGTGTAGATTACTCACCAATCGAGCAGGCTTTTGATGGAAGTCTGCGGAATGTCCAAACAGGGTGCAGCAGCTGGGCAACTGTAGAGGTGCATTGATTGCATTGATCCACCTGTTGCAGAGGCCCGGGCGGCATGTCAAGAAGCTGCATGACAGCTTCGACTCAGTACAGACAGAAGGGAATCATACCGGTCACTCAGAACTTGGCAAGTTTGGGAGGGCCGCCGTGAGCAAGTCAACCTTGGTCGGCTCTGACCAAATATTGACTTGCAGATTCCCAGATCACAAGAAAAGGCAGACATTTCTGCCGGAGGTTGCTGAGGTTGACAGCGATGAAGGCACCAACAGCAGGTATGCACGGCCGCAGACCTGTTTAGGGCTTTTGCTGCAGCATTTACGCTACGAGGAATGCAGAGATTGCGACAAGTGGCTTGCTGAAATTCACAACATACCCCCTGTTGTGATCAATGCATCTGCACTCCATGCTGCAGTAAGAGATCTTGTGCAGCAACACTCCATCTGCTGGCCGCCATCGTGCTGCAACACCAGCAGTGCAGAGCCAACCTGCAAGCTGCTGTGCAGTGCATTAATACCACCCCATGTGTTCCATATGGGTGCTGCAGATGCATCGTAGGTCAGGTGCTCATGCAGGGTCTCGGCTGATGCTGGCTTCCTGCTGCAGGACGAGTGGCGCTGGAGCGCAGCAGCCTGCAGGGGCTGCAGCTGCCGCAGTGCCAGTGCAATCAGACAGCTGCAGGCCGCTCCCGCCGCGGCGGCCGCCTGACAGTGCAGGCGGCCTCCACAATTGGGGGCAAGAAGGTCAACAAGGTGGTGCTAGCATACTCCGGTGGCCTGGACACTTCCGTGATCCTCAAGTGGCTCCAGGACACCTATGACTGTGAGGTCGTCACCTTCACAGCCGATCTCGGGCAGGTGAGCTTGGGCAGGCAGCCGATCGAAGTGCTGTCAAAGCTGATCGTTGATGAGGCCTGCGGAAGGGGTGGGGGACTCCATAGACAATCAGGCGGCAGGCCAGCCTGGCAGGTGACAATGATCTGCTGCGGCATGCACTTCCAGTGGAGCATAAGTCGGCCAAGGCGTGGTCAATTTGTGGCAGGTGAGCTGTCTGTGTGCCAAGCAGCTGGTCAGGATTGAACTGCCCCGTCTCCTGCTTGGCATCGCTCCTTGTCAGAGGAGGCTGACAGGCATCATGAGGTTGGAAGTCAGCCAAGGGCCTGGGCTGCCCCAGGGCACCCTGCGGGGCGCGCATAGAAGCGACTGTCAATCTCGTGCAGACAGTGTGACTCTGCCATGCTCACAATGGGCCTCTCTGGCTGGTGTGCTTGCCATATTGCCTCTAAATGCTAACCAGGGGCAGAACCACTGTGTCTGCCTGAATGACCTGGTGCAACTGGTCAGCCCACTAGTGCTGTGGAAAGAATTAATTAACTTTATTGCTGCAGGGTGAGGAGCTGGAGCCTGCTCGTATCAAGGCAGAGAAGGCAGGGGTAAAACAGATCTTCATTGATGACCTGCGGGAAGACTTTGTGGGCAACTATGTCTTCCCCATGTTCAGGTGCAGTGGCTTGCTGGATTGAGCGCATCGTGGACCTCCTACCTGCAGCAGTGCGAGCCAGGTTGACGGTCAGCAATCGCAGCTACATGCTCCCTGCATGAGTGGGCAGCTGGGGCAGCTGCTTCTCCGTCCCAGGCTCTGACGCTGCCATGGTTGCATTTTGAATGCTAGGTGCTCAGCCCTGAGCAATGGTCCACCCTAAAGTGGGTCTTTGCAGCGTCCTGCTGAGGCTGCCCAGCGGGGCTGCGTGCGGGGCCAGCCTGCGGGAGCCGGTGGGCAGGCTCCAGCACTGCCCAGCTTGTTTCAGCTGGCTCTGCCTTTTGAGCAAGGCAGCCACAGCGTCCCTCTGAGGCTAGCCTGCTTGCTAGAATCTCCAAGTCCTACCATGATGCTTGCCTGCAGGGCTAACTCCCTGTATGAGGGAGTCTACATGCTGGGAACCTCCATTGCACGGCCGCTGATTGCCAAGCGCCAGATTGAGATTGCGCAGCAGGTCGGGGCGGATGCTGTCTCCCATGGCGCCACTGGAAAGGGAAACGATCAAGTCCGCTTTGAGCTTGGGTGAGTGCTTGGCACCCACTTCACCATCAGCTCAAGGCCCACAGCCTGCTGGGCGCTGGCACCACCCTGCTGTGCAGCGGCGTTGCGTATTGTGCTGGTCTGCAGCCTTGATCGCGCTGCGTTGCTCAGACATCGCTTGCCTGCACGACCATTGGAGTTTGTGATAATCTGACCACTTCAAATGCGCAGCTGTGCAGCTGATGCGAAGAGGACTGACACTTCTGGCCTGCAGCGCTACATGAAGTCTCTGCCCCCGCTGCTGTGCTGCCCTGCCTAGACCTGTGCATGCTGCATGGCAGGTACTCAGGAGGCCTACAGCCCAACTTTGAGGTCATCGGCCCTTCAAGCTTGCCTTGATGCTGCGCCAAGGGACAAGCTCCCTGCCAGAAGCTGCCAAGTGCCCTCTTCTTCTGAACAGTCAGACTGACCCGCAGTCTGAAGGCACCCCTCGGCGCCCACTGCTGCGCTGCGCTGCCCTGCCCGAGACATGTGTGCTTTCTGCAGTCCAGGTGCACTGGCCTGCAGGCTACTACCGTCCTCTGTGCCCACTGCTGTGCTGCCCTCCCAAGACTGGTGCCCCATGTGGTGCAGGTACTATGGCCTGCAGCCCAACATCAAGGTCATCAGCCCCTGGCGCGAATGGGATCTGAACAGCCGCAGCAAGCTGATCGCCTACGCAGAGGCCAACAACATCTCTGTGCCCGCCAGCAAGAGGGGGGAGCCCCCCTTCAGCATGGACGCCAACCTGTTGCACATCTCCTATGAGGGGTGAGCGCCGACTTCATGCTTTAGGTCAGAGGAGGTTGGTGGCTGAGTTAGCAAACCTAGTCATGGGGAAGCCCCCCGTTAGCAGGGACTGCAATCTCCTGCACATCTCCTGCGAGGTGTGAGGCCTTCAGTGACTGTTTCTCCTCAAGCCGCGTCATGCAAGCGAATCAAGAGGGGGCTGCAGCCCTACAGTGGTGGGCAGGTCGCGGGCGCTGGCAGAGGCTAGTGGAATGGACACAGATCAGAATGCACAGCAGCAGACCCGACTGCCTCCACTGCATGGAGGAGCTTTGATCAACTGCGGCAGGTAGCGCGCCATGTGCGCACCCCACACCACAAAGGCTTGGAAGCGCTGCGTGTGGTACAAGCTTTGCCAGAGCCCTGCCTGGAGCCACAAGACACTTCAATAACCTGCGCTCTATGCCCCGTTGCCTGCCTGCAGCAATGCTCTGCAGGACCCCTGAGGGACCCCCTCAAGGCCACCAAGTCTCCTTGTCTGCAGGAAGCATGGACGCGGCATGCGCTGAGCACACCCTGCATGCAAGCCAGGCACGCCTGTGAGGGTTGCAAGGCAACTTCTGTCTCTGAGATGCATGGGTCCCCTCCTGCATGCAGCAGTGCCCTGGAGGGAGTCCCTGCATGCAGCAGTGCCCTGGATGGACCATGGGTGAGGTCTTGCCATGTGTACATGGGCTGCCTTGCCTGGCTGGGCTAAACCAGGCTGTTGGCTTGACCTGACTCCTCACCTGCCTGCAGGAATGCTCTAGAGGACCCCTGGGTGGAGGCTCGTGATGACATGTACACTCGATCAGTGTCTCCCGAGGCAGCCCCCGACAAGGCCACATACGTTGACATCGAATTCGAGAAGGGCGACCCAGTGGCCATTGACGGCCGCAAGCTGTCTCCTGCCAGCCTGCTGACTGAGCTTAACAAGGTGAGGGGCCCAGGCGTGGCGAGCTGGGAGTGGCATCGGGCCTGTTGGCTGCAAGCCAGCCTGCTGAGAGAGCTTCATGAGGCGTGGACCAGGAGTTGTGCTGGATTTGATGTTGAGCACAGTAGGCTCAGAGTGGGTCTGTGCTCCAGCACCGCCTTTCGAGATGTGTCATGCTGATGCTCTGCCTAGAGCCATGCGCACAGTCTGACACCCTGCACAGCCCGGCAATGTGCATGAAACCTGCCACAACACTTGCGTGATTGCATGCTGTGCAGCTCCTACCGCGATATGGTAGTTCCCACCAATATGCAGGTTGGAAGGTGGTCAACCTGACACAGGCCACCTCAGATGCCGTCCCATGCTGTGCAGGTGGCCGGTGAGAATGGCATCGGGCGAATCGACATTGTGGAGTCACGCTTTGTGGGCATGAAGTCGCGAGGGGTGTACGAGACCCCTGGAGGCACTGTTCTGATGACGGCGCGCAGGGCCATTGAGAGCATCTGCCTGGACCGTGGGGAGTCCCATCTGAAAGACGAGCTTATGCCCAAGTGAGCACTTGCATGGGGTGCATGCAGCCAGTCCTCTGGCTGCAAATGCGAGTTCTCGCTGATGAAGGCTGTCAGGTAGGCTGTGGCTTAGAGGCTCACCACAGGAGGCCCCGCAGTGCTGGGTGGTGCAGGCGTTGGTGGTGCAGGACTCTGCGGTAGCCGTGGCTGCTGCTGGCTGGCTCCCGGGAGTGACTGGGTCTTGCCGGCTTGGCTGTCTCACAGGGGCCGGGGGTCATGCCCACCGGAAGCGTTCGCCAGGGAGGTTCTTCTTGGATAATTCTTGTTGGATGATAACCTCAACAAGCTCTTTGTAAGTCAAGGGAGCTTGTGTGCACATGCACACACTGCCTGTGAGACGCATGCAATGGCCGGCCTGGACACCCTCAGCCTCAGCCCCCACATGGTCTGCCTGTAGGTACGCTGAGCTCATCTACAATGGGTTCTGGTTCAGTCCGGAGCGCCAGGCGCTGCAGGCTCTCATCGACGAGACTCAGAAATTTGTGAACGGCACCGTGAGGCTCAAGCTGTACAAGGTGGGCAGGCATGTGCGCCTACATGGCTTCAGACATCATCCATGCTTGATGAGCTTCAAACCCTACCAGCTGTGGGTGTGTGTCCTATGCTGCTCAGCATCGTACTACATGCGAGTTGCCTTGCCTTGGGAGTCTCCTGAAAGGGCCAGTGTTTGGCTGCTGACATGTGAAGAGCTTCAGGGTTTTTGCACGCTGCAAGCCCTGCACATCTAAGCGGGCGTGTGGCCAGAGCTGCTTGAAACTGGCCGAGCATGACAGGGCAGGCTGGCTCTCTTTTGCTTCAGGGCAACACAATTGTCGTTGGTCGCAAGTCGCCCAACAGCCTATATGATGAGAAGATTGCCTCCTTTGAGGATGACCAAGGGCTGTACGACCAGAAAGATGCCGCAGGCTTCATCAAGCTGCAGGTGGGTCAGACTGCATGTGTCACACCAGTCCTTTGAACCCTGCTGCATTGCATGGTGCTAGTGGAACATCCTGCGCAATGCTGTGCTGCATGCAGAAGCAGTGATGGCTCCGTGCACAGCTTTGCATTGTGTGCTGCAGGCTCTTCGACTGCGCACTCTGGGATCCAACCGCAGCAAATTCTGATCTCCGCCCTGGCTCATGATTTGAAGTACTACACCCCCCTTGATCAAAGTTTGTCAGCCAAATGAGCAGCAGAATGACACAGTAAGAGATCATAGTAGGGCAGCTGCTGCAGGAGTCTGCAAGCGCTGTAATGCCAAGTAAAGAGTACCATGCGAGTCTAGCTGGCTGCAGTGTATGTGTAGTACCCTTGAATGCCACACAGAATCTCAACTGCCTTTGAGGTAAGGGTGCCCAGCAGAGGAATGTAGCCCAGCCACTGCTCTGCTGTTGCCACGCCGCCCCTGCACAAAATCAAGCAAAGCTATGGCGACATGCTTGTGCCTCACTTCTGGGCAGGCAGGAGAGGAGACTGACCTGGACTCTCAAGAAGAGCTCACAAGGTCCACAGAGCCAGGACATTCAGCTCTGAAAGCATCGCTGACAGCTGGAACAGTCGTGAACCCAAGAGTGCATGGGCAGCACACCTGGTGAACGCCTCAAAGAAAGGACTCCTGATGAGGTAAAACATCCAGAGCAGCTTGCGTCGTGTAATCTCCCGCTGCTCAGCAGGCGTCAATCTGCACCGCGCAGATGCCTCAGCACCTGACAGCCAGACTCGGGCTGAGGGGAAGCCTGCCTTGCGAAGGCAACCAGCTCTATGTGAGCTTGCACAACACGAAGGCAGAGAACCAGCAGCACAGGCGCTGGGGCCAGGGAAAGAAAGAGGGCCTGACCAGGGACAGCCGTCAACGTATGTCGCTCTGTCAAGCATGCAGATGTTGGCAGAGCCAGCATGGCGGACCTGAAGCTGCGCGGCATGTACAGCCGCTGGATGCAGTCGGCTGGCCGCTGCACCTGGGCAGTGGTGGCTGCATGCACGCCAGCAGCCGTCATCCGGCTGCTGACCACCTCAAGTGCCAGGGAGGCCAGCCAGGGTTTCCAGCTGCGGCGGCCATACCTGCACCAGGCAAGTGGCCTAGTGATGAGTAGGTGGGGTGAGGCAGATGAGCGCGCAACCTGGGCTGGGGTGTTCTCAGCTCGATGTAAGTGGACCAGAGCAAGATGCCCTGACTTCGAGAGCAGGGTGGGTGAGGCTGCTTGGTGCATGGAGAGCATGGCCTGCAGCACCCAATACAAGCAGCTTGGGCAGCCCTTGCCAAGTGTCACGACCCACAGGTGCAGAGCAAGGGAGTCCGCTGAGCGTTTCAAGCCTGCTCCAAAGGACACAGTGTTTTGCAGCAGCTGTGCTCCACCAGGGTAGCAACAAGCAGGCCAGCAGGGCGCAATGCTCTGTACTGCTTCGCACTGAACTCAGCCGGAACGCACATCAGCATCCGATCCCTGGAACGACTCACTTCTTCAGCATGAGGACATACAGCAGTGGCCGCAGGATGAACAGCCACTCGGCGGCAGTGATCGTGCGCATGCCCGCGTGGCCCCGAGCCTGCGCCTCTGCAGGCTTTGCAGCAGGGCCCTGATGGCTGCTGGATGCAGCCTCAGCGCCTGGAGCTGCATCTGCAGGCAGTGCACAACTCACAGGGCCAAACGTGGCACCATGAAGCACTCTGCCTGCTGACCCTAGATCTGACGGCAGGGAGGGCACAGCCTGTGACTGCTGATGGGCCCCCTGCTTGGCGCCTGGAACCCAACGTCCAGCAAGTGAGCTGTCAGCAGGGCAGGCGGCCATGCAGGGGGCGAAGCTGTCCCCTTGCCTCGTGCCTGCAGCAAAGCGCACAGCAGGGTGGCTGACATGGGCACAACTCTGGGAGCGCCCACCTTGCTCAGCCTCACGCCCAGTCGGCATGACAGGGCTGATTGTGGGGGAGTCCCACCAGTAAGGGAAGCCATCACCAGGGTCCCGGCGGTGGGACTCCACCTGCAGCTGCCCGATTTCTGGCTGCTGCTCGGGGCTGCCAGAGGAGCTTGTCCCAGCTTCAGCCTGCATACCACAAACTGCCGCTGTCAGTTGCGCTCCACCAGTGGGGGCTGGCTGGTGTGACTCGTCAGCGCGAGAGGTCAGCAGTGGGTCTGACCCACAGCAGAGAGGCAATGCATGCCACTAACCCGACAGACAGCCTTTCTGAGGGGGCCATTCTCCCTGTCCTGCATTCGGTAACAGCAAGACACCTCCAGCCCTACCTGCTGGCTGCTGCTGGCTGGTGCATGTGGTGCCTGGCTGCTTGCCAGCATGGAGCTGGTGGCAGCAACGGCCTCTCTGAGACCCCGATGGCGAGCCCTGTCCCGGCAGTGGCGGTGGCGGAATCGGGAGAAGGCCGCATACATGTCCTGCGCAGGAGCGAGAGCAGGATACAAGCAGCATCATGTTCAAGCAGCAGCAAGACAATGTGGAGAGGCTGGGCGCAGCAAATCATTGCATGGGCAACATGCCATGCAGGGAAGACGCGGCAGGGCTTGGTGGGGTCGTGTCAGTGCATGTGCGCGGGGCTGCCTGGCAAGGCCCTGCACTACACATGTTGGGCTGCAGGCACCACCTCTGTTGTCAATCAGCAGCTTGCCGCTACGGTCGGGGCTGGCGCAGCGCTTTATCAGGCCCCCGGGGAAGTGAGTAGCTGCACAGCCCGCACCTGTGTGCGCTCGCCTGGCAGGTGCCCAATGCCCCCATCAGTCATCCCCATGTCTGTCAACATGCGGGTGCCTGGCGTGCTCAGGATTCTGAGTCTGAGGGCAGCCCTGCGGCAGAAAGAGGCCAATGAGGTCTGGCCCAGCTGGAGTGTCGCTCACAGAACCGTGACAGCCTTGCTGTGCACAGCACGTGACTGCATGCAGAGCAGCAACAGCGCAGTCCAACATGCAGCCCCTGACACAGCGGGTGCAGTGGGCACTGCTCGATGCGACTCGCTGCTGGCAGCTGCAAGAACTTACTTGGCTGCCTCCAGCACAGCAAGTGGCTGGTATCTGGTGAGCCCTGTCTTGCCCTCCAGGTTGATGGCGCCAATCTCAACCAGCACCTCCACCTGTAGCCAGAGAAGTCAGTGCTGAGGCACGCCGCTGAATGCAGGGTCCCTACCCTGCATCATGGAGAATGCAACAGGCCTGTGCCAGGTCTGTGCCAGTGTAGCTGATATAGCTGGTTGCAGTTGTTGCCAATGGGCCCGCAGAGAACAGCAACAAAAGCTGGAGACTGCACATGCAGTATGCCCCAATGCCTGACCACACATCAAGCATGCTGTTTGACTGATCAGCAAAAGGCCAGTGGCGACCCCGTCTCTGGAGATCTGTAGACACCCGCACAACTTCAGATGTCGCTGCACCTGCTTGAGGACGCCCAGCCAGAAGCTGAGTGGCTTCTGTTGCCTGCCCATAGCTTGTGGCTCCTCCTCCAGGATGCTCTCATGCACCAGGGACAAGAGCCCCAGCACCGAGTTGATGGCCTCGAGCCTGAGCTCTGAGTCGCTGAAGCGGTCTGGCAGCAGCCATGTCAAGCTGGAGAGGCCCCCCTCTATGGCATTGATCAAGTTGGCATTCTGGCGCACAAAGGCCTTGTAATGCTCCAGCATGATGACCGGCTGAGCAGTGCTGGACGTTGGCGCAATCAGCTCATCTGCTTGGATCTGCAGCAACAATGGTTGGTGTATCATGCGTTTGAATACACTGAACAGGCAGGCCCAATGCATGCCTACCTGGGTGGCGGAAGATCGTCAAGCCAGAAATGACAATCTCCTTGTGGAGACATGCGTCTCAGTGTGGCCAGGCCAGCTGCGGGACGGTGCCTGAAGATATGGGCCTGAAAAACACTGACTATCAGACTGGTGGAGGAGTGTCACTCAAAATGTCGTTTGCAGTTGTTCCGGACTGCAATTGCCATGCAAAGCATTAGCGGCATACATGCCGGCACGGCAGAGAGAGGGGAGTTCAATTTTGCTGATCGCTCAACAACATGCACAAGAGTCAGCACGCTGCGGTCTGGCAATGCTGGCACCGCTGTCTGGCCTGTAACCCAGGCCGACTGCACAGGGGATGTGCAATGCCTTGCCATGAGGCATGGGGGCAGCTGCTGGCCTGGACGCCATGCAGTCCATGCGCACGCGTCTCTGGCGTGTTGCTTACCGCAAGCTGTCAGTACCTGATTCACACTGACTCACATTGATGCGCAGCCTTGCACATATTGTCCAAAGCCCTGCAACTCGTCAGCCAGACACTTGCCAGTAAGCTTGCGCAGCTGCTGTGCAACATGCCCGTGGCCCATTTGCAGAGTGGCTGCCCAGGGTGCCACCAGCACCTTGGCTTAAGGGCCGCCTGAGCTGGCCTGCCACCTCAAGCAAACCATGAGCAGTCTGAATGCAGCAGCAAATACAGCAACCCACACTTGAGGTCCCCTGCAGGGTCACTTGCGCGCTAGGCTAACAAACCCCTTGCAACTGTACCTCATACCTTTCTCGGCCTTTTGGCTAAGATCAAGTGTAGTATCTGTTCTATGAAGTTTGATCGCTTCAACAAGTCTCAATGAGACTTTAACGATCATCTTTATTTCTCTGGGGGGTGCTCGCCACAACCTGGCTTGCCAGACGGCAGCACATGCGTGGGCTCAGGCTTACACTCCACTTGAGCACGCGCACCCTTTTCACCACATGTCTCTCAATCTCATCACTCAGCATGTTAATCGTATGGCATCCAAAACATGAGAGGGAGAAGGCCATTACAGGTGGTCCAGCTGTAGGGCAGCCACATGCCTATCAGCCCTTCAGCAACAGCAGGAGCAACAGTGCCTTGGGTTCAGGCACCGCACACCAGTCCAGTAGCAGTGATGACATGCCCGCATGCCGGCTCAGAGACTGCCATGGCATATGCAAGGTCACCGGCCTGCTTGCGGAGAAGCAGCCTTTTGCCTCTGGTCACTTGAGGTGCGATGCTCACATGACAGGTGCATACGGTCTGCCACAGCTGGCAGCAATGCGGCCATAATCTGAAGTCTTGCCTAGGTGTCTCAGCAGACACCGCTGGGTGGTCAGCAGCTTAGGAGTGATGCCAGAGGTATGCTCCAACACCTCAAATGCGGCCCGCCGCACTCATGCACAGGGACGCCCCTGCCTTTCATTGGTTCCATTGGCCCTCAGAGCAGGCCTTGCTAGGCCGCAGCAGTCCCAGACCGCTGTCACCCATGTTGCAGCAATCCAGATATAAAACATTGGTGTGAGATGATGTAGAGTTGTGGAGTGTGTGCCGGGTCTGCCGAAGCAGAGTCCCAGCCTACCAGAAATGATCCCGTCTGCTGCCCACTTGGAACAGCAGTAGCCGAGCAGCTGGCGCAGTGCAAGGCCAGCCGCTACGACTAGGCACTGAGGCTTGGTGATCCCCCAGATGCCCCGAGCAGGTAAGTATGCCTAAGTCTTGGGTTGGCTGACCTCTGTGTGGCAGCAGTCGCCAAAACAAAGGCCTCAAGTACGGGTGTACCATCTGGTCAGTGGGTAGGAGACAAGTTCTGGGGCACATCATGTTGCGTGACTCCCTGCGCCAGGATTTGCAGCAGCCAAGTGCACGACCTCAGTCCTCACCGACCAACTCATGAGGGCACAAGACTGTGACAAGGCAGGGTCTGTGAGGCTAGGCTGCCCCTACAGAGCAGCTGCAGCTTTGGGCAAGATTGGAAGGGGCTGAAGCTGCCTTTCGCTGCCAATGCTTGGGCTGTTCAGCAGAGCAGCATGCCTGTGCAGCATGCCTTGTTTTGGCAGCCAGAGAGACCAGGCATCAGCCTTGACATCCTGCAGCAGCGGCTCCGCTGCCAGGATGTCACACAGGACATGCGCGTCATGTAGATGACATGCACCAGGGATTCAGCAGAACTATGAGTGCTTGGCGCTGCCAGTGAGCAAGGACGTGCCCGGCATGTCCAGTGGCCTTGCATGCCGGGCATGACGTGACATGTAATGCAAGGAAGTTGCGCCTGTTGCGTGCATCTGAACCTTTTGTTTGGTGAACGGTTCCGTCACCCTGCTGGTGATGGGTTTCCAGATCCACGGGGGCACCATTCAACTTGCCCTCCCCACTTCTCTATGCCAGCCTCAAAGGTGCAGCAGTCTTTTCAGGCTGGTTCTCTTAGCTTGGAGCAGATAGAAGGTCAAGTCTCATAATACAGAAACTGTGCCACGCTGTCAACCAAATCGCCGCGGTTCGCCACCTCACATCGATTGCAGCTGCACCTCAGCGAAACAGGTGAGCTGCTGCTTTGCTGATTGCAATTATGCCCCACAGGTGTCGGCGGATCTCGGAGTTAGGCCACCAACTCACCAGCCATGGCTGCCAGACAGCTCCTGCACTGCCCAGCACCGCCATCGCCTGCAGGCAATCCGTAAATATCTAGTCCTAGACTTGTGTCATCCTCTGCGCAGGTCTTGTCTGTGAGTTTGGAGCCCAGGAAGTCCACAACACTCAGGATGGACCCTCAGAAGTACAGGTGGGGCGCAGATTTGAAAAGGCATTGTGCCGCCTTGGCCGCCTTGCTGGCACCCCATTCCACTGGGCAGTTGTCTCAGCACAGATGCCATGTGCATGCATGCTGAAGCACCCTGCATGCTGTCAAAAGCCCCCAGTGCTTGTCTGTTCCTGCACTATGGACGCGGAAGCCCTGCTTGCACTGTCTGTCCCGGACCCCATATGGCCCTGAGGTGCCGCTGCTTGTGCCCACCACTGCCTTTCTGAAGTGTGTGCAGCAAACTGCATCGCAGTGGGCACCCGGGGCTCTTAGACCAGCGTCTCCCACCCTGCAGGCCCAGCAGTGCTTACGATGCTCCCTACTGGACCACCAACACGGGCATGCCCATCTGGAACAACAACCAGAGCCTGACAGTTGGCGCGCGGGGCCCTGTCCTGCTGGAGGACTTTCACCTTGTGGAGAAGCTGGCCCAGTTTGACAGGGAGCGCATCCCCGAGAGGGTGGTGCATGCGCGCGGCGCCAGCGCCAAGGGGTTCTTCGAGGTGAGGGCGCAGCAGGGGAATCGTTGCAAGGGACCTCTGGCTGCCAGTCAGTGTTGCTTGTTGGCTGCGCGCCAGTGCTCCAGCTCGACAGGTATCGCTTTTGCCAGGGTGGGTCACGTGAATGTGTGCAGCACAGTGCCAAGGTCCTCTCAGGTGAGCCTGACGACGTGAGCCTGACGACGTGACAGTGGAGGTTCCGCACCTCTGCGGCACCACTTTGTCCTCAGGTTGTCTGACCACTCTGGCACAAGAGCGGGGGGGAGGGGGGGGGGGGGGG
>JAAMXJ010000170.1:0-21306 GCA_019693375.1 Asterochloris erici | reverse complement strand
CATTGAGGGTGCTGCTGGCGTGGTGGTCGGGCATCACACTGGGTGGTACATCGGGGCGGGCTGCTGCGTGCTCCATCTATGGAGAGATACAGATGACTGGAGGACTCCAGCAGCGTCGCTGTCGCAGTGGACCAGCATGCCCTGGCAGGCTGCCAGCAGCCAGGCGGGGCAGGACTGCCCAGCAGCAGCACACTTGAAGCTGCACACTTGCCGCGTCCAGGTTCCTATCGACAGCGTGTCCGCGTGGTCTGCAGAGCTCAAGAAGCCGCTCCCCCTTGCTTGCAGGTCACCCATGACATCTCCCACCTGACTTGTGCGGACGTCTTCCGCGCCCCCGGTGTGCAGACCCCTGTGATCGTGCGGTTTAGCACGGTCATCCACGAGCGGGGCTCGCCCGAGACTCTGAGGGACCCTCGCGGCTTTGCGGTCAAGTTCTACACCCGCGAGGGCAACTGGGACTTGGTGAGCTGGCTTCTGCAACAGCGCGCTGCACAGGACCGTTTCAAGCACCGCGATGAAGGTGTGAGGGAATGTTGGTGACGCTTGGTGCCAGCAGCAGTGTAGGCTGAGGCTCCGCCTGCATTTGTGAGGGCTGTATGGCATGTGCTGACTAGTTGCAGGTGTCCCAGATGCAGCTGTTGATGAAGACGACTTGCTGCCTGCAGGTTGGCAACAACTTCCCAGTCTTCTTCGTGAGGGATGGCATCAAGTTCCCAGGTGAGTAGCGGCACCACTCACAGGAATCTGCATCTCGTCTGCAGTCCCTGGAGGGTCCTCCTGCTTTGGCTTTACTCTGCAGCACCGGTGCTGAGTTTGTCCTGCTGCTTTGCGTGCGGACACAGGGCACCTATTCTACATGTCAGCTGCCAATGCTCCTACTGCTCTTCTGTCTGTACAGCACGTCCTGAGGCAGTGCTGCGCTGTACCTGCAGACATGGTGCACGCACTGAAGCCCAACCCGAAGAACCACATCCAGGAGGACTGGCGCATTGCTGACTTCTTCTCCCACGTGCCTGAGTCGATGCACATGGTGAGCAGCCTGTCTTTTTGATGACTTTGACTGTGGGGCGACGACCTAGCCTGGCTCGTCAGCTTGTTCCTGCAGGCTCTGTCAAGCTGTACCGATCAGCGCTGTACCAATACTCTATCTATGCACCCTCATGTGTTTTTGTGATGAGCTCTGAGCTCCTGATGCCCCAGTTGTGCCCCTTGCAGTTCACCTTCTTGCAAGATGACCTCGGCATCCCCCTGAACTACCGCCACATGGAGGGCTTTGGGGTGCACACCTACACCCTGATCTCCCGCGAGGGCAAGGTGAGGGTTGCTCCAGCACCTGTCTGTTTGACGCTGGCCGTCTGGCAGAGCTGCTGGCACATCTGGCACAGAGGTCAGCGATGCTGCGCAAAGTCCAATCTGGCAACTGTTGCACATGACTCGCACCCATGACTGGCATAGCTCTGCACAGGCACAGGCTCTTGCTGTGCCTCTGGCCCTGACCTGACCTTGACCATGCTGCTGCAGGTTACGTATGTGAAGTTCCACTGGAAGCCCACCTGCGGAGTGAAGAACCTGCTGGAGGATGAGGCAGTGACTGTGGGCGGGAGCAACCACAGCCACGCCACACAGGTGCGCTGCTGTCGTCGGGCCTGCTGAAGAGCCCCAAGCTGTGCACTGGGCTTGCTGTGCACTTGTGCAGTGTTGCATCCCCCCTGCATGGCTCGCCCAGATGTGTCCCGCAATCCTGGCTGGGCAAGCTCTCTGTGCAGCAAAGGCCCCAGACAGTGTTACAGCAATGTACTGAGCTCTGCCTCGTTCACTGCTGCTGCAGGATCTGTATGATGCAATCGGTGCTGGGGACTACCCTGAGTGGAAGCTGTGCATCCAGACCATGGAGGTCAAGGACGAGGACAAGTTCGACTTCGACCCTCTGGTGAGGATCGACACCTGCTGTGCAGCTGCGTCACAATGGGCTTGCACCATCTCTTTGTTGGTGTCAAAGGCACTTCTTGGGGACTGGCGCCTGCCAGCTGGCCTGTGCCGTGAACCAGTCCAGCACTGCACTCCAGCGAATCCCTCATAGCACCAGATGATCTGCATCTCCCTGTTGCCTGCCCCTGCAGGATGTGACCAAGATCTGGCCCGAGGACTTGTTCCCCCTGCAACCCGTTGGCCGCATGGTGCTGAACAAGAACCCCGACAACTTCTTCAATGAGAACGAGCAGCTGGCCTTCTGCCCTGCCCTCATTGTACCAGGTAGGCAGACCAGGCAGTGTCACTGTGACTAGTCCCCAGAGTCACAGACAGGGGCTCACACAAGTGGTGGAACACTGGGCAGCATGCAGTGCAGCGAGAGGCATCTGTGGCAGATGCACTCCCTATCACGCAGGTGTATCATTGGGGCATGCAGCATGCGGTTTCTTGCAGGGATGATAATGGTGCAGACTCTCCGAGCAGCTGCCGCCTTTGCAGCAGACTCAATCCATCTGATAGGCTTGTCTGGAGGGCTGCAGAGGCGCAGGCCAGCCAGGGAATTGCAGTTCACAGCGCTGGTAGCCTTTTTATGGCCTACAAAACACAGTGTACAGGACTGACAGGCTCCCTTCCCTTTCCTTGCAGGAATTGGGTACAGTGATGACAAGCTGTTGCAGTCCCGCATCTTCAGCTATGCAGACACGCAGCGGCACAGGCTGGGGCCCAACTACTTGATGATCCCCGCCAATGCGCCCAAGTGCCCCCACCACAACAACCACCACGACGGGCTCATGAACTTCATGCATCGGGATGAGGAGGTGGGTGTTTGCTGTGTTGCTGCATGCTGCACATGACATTTGCTGCCTTGGCTGCTCCCTGGCATGTGTTCTTGCCGCAAGCGGACCTTGCCACAAGCGGGCCCTTCATCAAGTGGGCCCAGCCGCATGTCGGCCCAGCTGGACTTTGCTCATTATATGCATGCATTGCTTGTGTAGCCTTGCCGTCAGCCTCCAGCTGCTGTGCAGCCCTTCCAGGCCAGCAAGCAGGCTGCGCCCTTCTGCCTCTGGCCTGCAGCTTAGAGTCCCTGCTTGATCTGGCATCGCAGTGCACATTCCAGCTGGCAATGGTGATGGATCTGCCTCCATGAAAGCAAGTCTTGCTGCTCTGCAACTTGGCACACCCTGCCTCTGGCCCCACCTGCAGGTCAACTACTTCCCCAGCAGGTTTGACCCTGTGCGCCATGCTGAGAGGTACCCCTACAACGACATGCCAGTGTCTGGGCGCCGCGAGAAGACCATCATCCGCAAGGTGGGCTGCCACCTTTTATGCTCAGACTTTGCTGGCTGTCAGCAACACACAGCTCACGCCAAAATCCAGCCGCCCCGCGGTGGGCAGGCAGGGTGCCCAATGCCCACTTAGACAGCCAGCGCAGTGCGCGCCCTCAGCAGTATTCTGGTGCAGCAGTGCTGCTGCTCTCTCAGGCGCTGCTGGGTGCTCATCGAGCCATGCAGCAGAGCAAATGTTGTCTGAATGTCTGGTGGTGCTACCGTGGCATGGCGGGCAGCTCTTCTCATCCTGAGACAAGATGTTGCATTGGCACCTGGTGTGACTCATGCTAGGCAGCACTGCCAAGCACTCAAATCTTGTTCTTGTTCCATGCTCTGCAGGAGAACAACTTCCAGCAGCCGGGGGAGCGCTTCCGCAGCTTTGACCCCGCTCGCCAGGAGCGCTTTGTCACGCGCATTGCTGGCATGCTGTCTGCTCCCCGTGTCACACAGGTGGGCCGAGGTCTACAGGCAGCTCTCGTGCATTCCCTTCGTCCTCTGTCACGCAGCTTTGTGCCTGTTGTTGCATGGGACACAACCTTTGCCTTGCCTACACCTGATTTGTTGCCTGTGCTCAGCCCTGGCCCCTGCCATGCCAAGTCAACAACTGACAGAAGCTGGTGTGCTGCTCCATGTCTTTGACAGGACAACACTTTTGACCACACAGTACCTATGCTGCAGGAGGTGCGCCGTGTGTGGCTGGGCTACATGTCTCAGTGCGATGCCAGTCTGGGCCAGCGCATTGCTGCCAAGGTGCAGGCAGCCGGTGCCATGTAAACCTCTGCGACACTGGCGCCCATCTTTGTCAAGGCCTTAATATAAAGATGTGGGACCTCTGTCTGTCGACAGGGAGCCACCAATTTTGTCTGAGGTCACCTCAGCAGTCCCCCTCCATGTTTCATGTGTGTATGCACCGCTGTAGCCAAATATGGCACTAGGCCATGTGTGAGGTTCCACTCAGACTGCCGTCCTCGCTTTCGAGCCTTTCATGCTTTGTAATGAATGCATACCCTCAGATCATGATGCCCTCTGGAAGGTGGGGAATCTTCATCGATAGAGGGAAGTACAGAGGGCAGCAGCAGCAGGCACGCTCATCTATTTAGCTGGCAGCAAGCGCTCAACCTGTTCAACAATTACCTGCATCACTGTGATGGTTTCTGTCCCACATCATACAGATAATGAGCTGGGTACCATGGAACACGGCTGATGTCCACTTACATGGCCTCTGTTTGAATTGAGCAGCAGAAAAGCTTGTCAGGCTATTTATCTTCAATGTCAATGCCCTGCTATGAAGAAGTTGATGTGTGCGCCAACGGGGACACAAAATTGAGTGTCACACTCTTCCCAGTCAGCCATGGCACACAAACACACTGGGTCAACAATGATAGCTGATGGTAGGCTGCTAGTTGAGGGGCTGCTGAGAATATAGGCTAAAATTCACGTGCCCATTTGCCGTGCACCCACATGGGAGATCAGTGTCACTGCTGCCGAAATACAGACCTATCGACTTGGGCCGACATCTGGCTTAGTCCCTGAAGCATGTGAGCAAGCCGCGTGACCTCTGTACTGCTGAACCCTTGTGGCTCAACATTGCCCAGGTTGTGTCTGTGGCTCAAGTAGACTACTATGGTAGTGCATGCAAGATGGTGTCACAGATGCAGAGGTGTGTGGAGAATAAAAGTGACGAATTGTCTGGTGTATTGGATGTGTGGTGGTCTTCATGCGGCCTGCTGTACCCCATGGCGAGGTGGGTGAGGCACAGGCGCTGCTGTCATGGGTGCAGGCCTGCAGCACAGTCACCCAACAATGATAAACAGGCAACAACACCTCAGAGGTGTAGCATAACCGATGTGGTACAATTGTAGCCCACCAACTAGTAAACGTGAGGGGTCTCTGCAGAACGAATGTGGCTGGCAGCACAGCAATCAACCACGCCATGCACAGATGCCTAATGCAGACCGTCACAAGCAGTGGTGCGGAGCTGCAGCACGCAGCTGCATTTGGGGGGCACTATGAACATCAAGTCACTAGCAATGTACAAGCATGCCTGGGTAACAATTGGTGCTTGCTCCGGAGGTGCAGTTCATCAGGCAGCAGTGCAGCGTCTGCAGGGCAGCCACTCACTGTGTTGGGGAGGTGTGCCTGCCAGCGCCCCAGCTGCTGACGCCAACAGTCCGGATGTGGGAGTGGCTGCTGCTGCTGGGCCTGGCAGCACTCCCGTGCAGGGCCCTTTCCAGCTCGCTGGCCCAGCTGCTGCTGTGGGAGGCCATCAGGTGGGTGGCGGGCTGGCCCTCGATGATGCTGGGCAGCGCTGGGGGATGGTGGGCGCTGCCTTTACCGTCCCAGGAGCTGCGGTCCACCCTGCATGGCAGTGCAGGCCATGTGCAGCTAAACTTCCGGGCTGTGCAGCATGCGAGGCGCCAATGGGTGGGTCAGCACACCATCAGCACCTCTGCAGCAGGCATGGGTTGTGCGACCCATGGTCAGTGCTTTGGCAGCAGGAGGAGCAGGTGGACCGCCAGGAGGGTGGCAGCGATGTCAGAACAGGCGGTGCATCTGAGCTTGTGGCGCCTTGACCTCAGAAAATTGGGCAGCTGCTGATAACAGATGATTTTCTGAGGAAAGACGACATGTTGCTCCGAAAGCTGTTCACTACAAGATGCCTTGCTCGCCTCACACAGAGCTTGATTCTCAGCCGCGTGTGGCCAAGGTCACTTTTGCTGTACATGCCCACCTGCAACCCGGCCACGAGGGGGCTCTTGGCACAGCAGCAGTCCGGGCTGAGGAGCCGAGGCTGCTGCTCTGGTGGAGCCCAGGCGCAGGACGCAAGCCATCCCGTAAAGATAGCTCAGCCAAGTCCTGATGCCCTGCAGCACAGCTAGCTACACTAATTGGTGAGCAGAAACTGCATGCTTCACCTGGCAGCAGTAAGGCCTCCTCTGCATGTTGACAATGGCCTGATGACACAGGGCAGCCCCTCAAGGGATCTGGCTGCCCTGCCCTCGACAAGAGTTCGGGTCAAAGGTTGTGCTGTCGCGCACCTGATGACGCAGGGCGAGCCTCCCAGGCCGAGCCGCCGTGCTGCTTGCCCTCAGAGTCGTCAGAGTGGCTGGAGGCATCCGATGAGTCAGGGTGCAGCATGGCAAAGGCCTGGCCGCTGCCATGCACCCGCCTGCCCTTCCTCTGCCCCTTGCCCTGCAGGCCAGTGACACAGGGTGAGACATGGTCCCCAGACTGTGCAGCGCAGCCACAAACAGCATGGCTGACCAGCACAGGATGACAGCAGCACAGTTCTGCCCCTCGAGGAAGTCAGACAAGGCATTGCCACCCCTGCTGTCCTCACGGTGTGCAGTGCAACCCAGAATGGCGAGGCAACATGGGGCAGACGCCGGCACGAAAGCTCAGCCAGTCAGTTGCAGAGCTGCTGGAGCGCCGCATGATGAAAGAAAGCGAGTTGCGCGCGTCAACGCTTCGAGACACCTGATCGGGCTGATCTTCAGGGTTTGGTCCTCAGGGGGTGTGGCTGCATGACATGCAGAGTGCCAGGCACACAGCATGCATGCCGATGCAGCGGGCAGATGCTCACCTGCAGATGGCGGTCCACAGACATGACACGGAGGAAGCGGCCAGGCTTCTCGCCAGTATGCTGTTGACCTGTAAGCAGAGCAGGGGGGCCGCACAGTCGCCCTGGCAACTCTACAGCAACATTTCTGCTCCATGAGCATGTGCTTGCACCATAAGTGCTACCCCGCAAACACAGCACGCATCTGCATCTGCCACAAGCAGAACACGGGGGCCTTGCCTGGCCCTGCGCATGTGCATCGGCATGGGGCACTCTCTGTGCCCCACCTGAGGTTCCTACGCCCCGAGGCATGTCCGCTGCAACTGCCCTCCGCCTCACAAGGTCCGAGAAGCCCTGGCGGATGGCAGCGCTGGACTGCCGGGGGGTCTCTATGTCAGCGCAGCTGCTGCCGGCCCTTGCCAGGTAGGGGTGAGCCCCACCTGCTTCCTGCTTGTCGGGCTGCAGCATGCTGTCGCCGGCGCCTGGGGCTGACGCAACACGGCCGCCCAAGCAGGTGGGGCCCGGCTGGGAGGTGCCGGCTGCCTGCAGCAGCGCCACCGTCCCAGGGGACATGTCTTCTGACGGCTGTGCACTCCTGCAGGGCAGCGCGCCTCAGAGGTCAGCATGGCCTGCAGCTGGGGCGGGACACAAAACAATGTACCATCTCTGTGCAGGGTGAAGAGCAGACCTGGAGGCAGTTCAGGCACTCAACAACTCAGCATGAGCTTGTTCAGGAAGCAAAGCAAGACAAGTAGCCTGAGTTTGGAGACCCATGTCTTGCAGCACACACTGGCAAGGCTTTCCAAGAGCGCTGTGGCTGAGCAACTCACCCCTCCTCAGAGACCCTAGCCTTGGCAGTCCCCTCCTGCGCCCCGCGGCCCCACCTGGAGCCCAGCAGCTGGCCAACAGAGCCGGACATCGGCGCGGAGTGTGTGCATGGACGCTCCAGCACAGACTCCACCTGAGGCTGTGACCCTGCAGCGTTGTGAGACAGCGCCAATAGGCAAGCCTCCATGGGGGGAACGAACAGGCTGCTGACTGCATTGTGATCGCAGGGTAGAGCAATGTCATGCTGTCATCCATGAGCAGGGCAGTGCAAGCACATGAAGCCAGTCCTCGGCAAGCTATGCAGGGCACCAACCCCGTGTGCATAGCCAGCAGCTTTTTGCTCTTGCTCAGATCACGGATCCATGTCATCAGTGCAGTGTCTGCGCCACCTCCATTAGCAAAACTCAGAAACAGGTGACCAGGGACGCCAAGCCGCATGCGCAGCAGCACCTTCACAGGGGCGCATTGCGAGGGAAGGGAGACACACGACTGCTGTACAGGGCAGCCTGACCAGCATCCGGCAATGTCAGCGGCCGTGTCTGACCTGCATCTATTCTGGTACCCATGGCATAGATCGCTGCCAAAGTGCGCTGGCCTGTGGCGGCAGGGCCCGCTGCATCTGCTGTGCAGGAGCCCAGCACAGACGCCCTCACTGGGGAGCCTGGCGCTGGGCTTGTCAGCAGTTCCAGGGACTGCTCCGATCCAGACTTGGAGGCAGGCTCCATCTGGGCGGCAGCATCTGCCAACGAGGAGGCCTCGCTGCAGGAGTGCAGTGCCGCAAAGGCCAGGCCACCACCCCGCACCTTGCCCTCATCACCTGCATGGCATGCACGGAGTGTGTGAGGCTCTGCTGGAGCAGGAGTGCGGCTGTGCATTGGCAGGCCGCGTCAGCGTCTCTCTGCAACCAGAAGTTGCTCGCCCAAGCTCTTGCAACTCTGGTGCAGGCGCCAACAGATGGCAGGCACCCCACAACTGGCAGGTGAGCTCACATCAGCAGGCGACATGACATTAGCTGGGTCCTGCTATCAACAGACAACCAAGCAAGAAAGGTGTGCAGGCACTTTCCGCCAAGTGGCTGGCCAGAGCACGCAGCTAGGCCTGCAGGACGCACTTGAGCTCAGGGTGTGGATCAGGCCCTGGGGGCTCATCGCATTCAGAATCCCCTGGGCACCGCTGACGCTCCTGCTCAGCCACCCCGCGCCGCTGCTGTCGCTGCTGGCCAGGAGAGCACTGAAATTGAGGCCATTCTGCCTGCCTTGCGGCAGGCTGGAGCCGTGGCTCGCCCAGGAGCCCTTTGCAGGCTGCGCGTGGGGCAGGCTGGGCTGCTGCCCACCCTGCCTGTCTGCATCATGGTGCAGTTCCTGGAAGACGACCTTCCTGATGGGCTGGTGCAGAACTGGGTTCACGATGCTGTGAGCAGGCGCTGCAGCTGCTGAGTGGGGCCCAGCATCTGCAGGCAGTGGGCGGCTGGTCAGGACAGATGAGGCCCTGTTGCACTGAGCATGTTGCAGGCACTGTGCAGGTTCGACTGGCAGACAGCCAGCTGCCCATCGGGGTGCAGCTGCACACACGTTGGCAAACCCTGTGCAGGGTTGGCAGATGCATGGGCAGGTGAAGGCGCCTGCAGGTGTGTGCCTTAAGCACAGACTGTCAAGCTGGCCCACCTTTCGCAGCAGCAGGGGCCTTGAGCAGAGACGTTCTGAGGTCCCTTGACAGCGCAGACAGGCTGAGACCGCGGTGCAGTTCGTCTCTGGCAGCCATGGGTGGCTCCTGGGGACTCAAGTGCGCCGGCCACAATCCCGCCCTGTGTGAAGCCGCCCTGGGGCTGCTCCGCTCTGCAAGCGTCGCAGACTGGCTCTGGAGACGGCGCGGGGACAGAGGGTTCTGCGGGGGCGCCATGCTGCCAGTGGTCGAGAGGCCTTGCATCAGCAACCTGCGCGAAATAGGGAGGCTGTTCGTAGGTCCTATCAGCTGCTGAGTGACACAGGCAGCAATCACGACCGCCAGGGCCGTCAGACGACCTCCATGGCAAGGATGCATTGCACAACAGCTGAGGGGCTGCTGAACCTGCTCGGTGACCACCAGGCCAGTCGTGACAGCTGACACATGCAGACTGTCAGCAGAGGCGCTATGCCGCAGTGGGAAGGACAAGCAAATGTGGAAAGCCAGCAACAGAGTCACCTGTCCTCCTGGATGACCTGAATTGTGAACAGACACCGCTTGTCAGACGGCTGTATCCCATGCTGCACCATCAGAGGTCCCTCGCTGCCAGGACTGAGCACAGCAGCGCCAGTGCTTGTCAGCAGCATGCACCCTGCAACAGGGACAAGCGAGCTCTACGGCGGCTGTACAAACAGAAGCTGTGGCAGTGACTGCCACTGCAGGCAAGGGTGCTGAGGCATGAAAGGCGGGCAGGGCAGGGCACTGCAGCAGGGCGAGGGCCAGGCTGCAGCCTGACATGCAGGATTTGAGCATGTGACTGGGTCACATGTCAAGAGGATGCAAGAGATAAGTGCTTGCCTGCAGCCTGCTGCTCCAGGCCAAACAGCGCATCAGAGGATGGCTGCCTGGTGAGGCAAAGGCTTCCGCCCTGGCCAGCAGGTGCTCCGTGGCTGACAGATGCAAAGAGGCCGCTGCTCAGATGCTGTATCATGTGCTTGCCCTGGCCGTGCGGCAGCAGCACCCAGGCCTGGTTGTGACCCTCATGCGGTTGCAGGCAGATCTGCCCACATTTCTGTTCGCTCCCACAGAACCAGAAGAAGCCCTGGCTGTCTCTGACTTCCACCAGCTGTGCCATTGCAATAGGCCAGACTGCTGCCTGCTTGTGGGCTACCTCCTGCAAGTCTGCGTGAGGTTGCCAGGACGGCAGGTACAGTGTGTTAGGGGAGACAGTCAGCAGCCACTTTGCCAAGCTGCAAACGTCAGGCCAGGAGCAGACGAGATCTATGCTAACAAGTCAGTCAGTAAGCTTCCCCGTGACAGTATCTGGATGACTAACACCATGTTTGCATTGGCCGCAGACCGTCTTCATGGATGCTACACAAATAATGCAGTGTGTGTAGCATGCGTTGTTGGATTGTTGGCAGTGCTCAGCTCCCCAGTTCAGGTGGCAGGCCCTGGGTCCCCTTTGATAAGCTTTTTGCGCTGCGTCTTGCTCTTCATCATCTTTTTCAACGTCTTGGGGTTGGTGACCACGCTGGTGACTGCACTCTTGAGGCGGTTGGCTTCGCGCTGCTTTTTGGCGTCCTCTCTCTGCTTGCGTGCTTTCTGCAGCGACACATGCAAAGCCTGAGTGAGCAGACGATGTGTAAAAAGGTAGAATAAGTGATGGAGGCAGCACCAGGGCAGGAGCACCGGAGCCTGCAGCTCTGCGCCACAAATCGGCTCTATAGCTCTGGTCTTTGAAGGGAAATACAATGTAGCAAGCTGGCTGGCCCCACAAGTCATGTCTTGAAGTGAACCTGAAGAACATCACCCACAGGCTAGACTGGGCCATTCTCAGTCCAAACCCATTGTTGTCCACATTGCCTCACCGACAGCTTGGCCTTGCGAGCTGCAATGACCTCATTCCGGGCCTCCTTGAAGGCCTTCGCGTGTGCCTTGTCCTGCATCTTCTTCTCCCACTCACTGCTCATGTTCTGACTCTTGAACGTGCCAGCTCGGATGCCGGGCTCCCTCCAAACCCGGCCAGACGCCTGCAGAAGCATGCAGAGCAGGCTGCACACATGTCTTCCCACAGACCAGGTAGCAAATGAGAGTCAATCCCACTTGAAAGGGCCTTCAGTGGCAAGCACAGCCAGCGCAAGGAGCACTGCTGCGAGGGTTTGCAAAGTCAAGATCAAGGCCCCCAAGCTGAGCTCCATTGTGAGGTGGCAGTGAGCGGCAAAGCACCATATGTGGCTGCCGTCAAGGGAGGCAGGCCGCCGAGTGATGCTCAGCAGAGGACTTTGCCACATGTGCACCGCATGGGGCTGCATCAGGAAGGCATGGCATGCCTGGGCTTGTGCCATGTGCCAAAAAACATCACGTTAATAGAGTGCTGACCATTGTGCGCAGCATGACGTGCCAGCGAGCAATGTTGGGGGCTGAAGTGGCCACTGAGGTATCCTCAGATGATGGGTATGGAAAACACTAAAGAGCAGCCATGCCTAAATGACCCTCCAGGCAAAAAGCGAGCGCCGAGGAGCATGCCTTTCTGCCAGTGCACAACTGTGGGGTTCACACTGTGCCGTAGAGCAGCTCTCACTTTGGCAAGCCCATCAACATTCATCTTTGCCCGCTTGCTCCTGCTGATCGAGGCGACCTCTGGTACATCATCCTGCATGTTGGCAGCCTCCTGCTGTACCTGCAGGCCACCCTTGCAGCATTGATGGGGCAGCCAGTTTGAGCATGGCTGTGGCCTGCAGCACAGCCGCCCACAGTCCTGAAGCAGACGCGGGGCCATTGTGACCACCTGCTCTCGGTATTCTTCCAGCTTGCGCTTGCTACCTCTGCCCTTGACAGCAAATTCCGTCTTGAAGCCCTTTGGCGCCCTCTCATGACGTCTGAAATCTACAATTGGCTGCTCCTTGGTCTGAGGTGGGTGTTCAGCCGCATCCCCTAACCATGCAGCCCTCACTGAAGGCTCTGGGGCTTCCCTGGCCAACCTCTGCTCAGACATCTGGGCTTCTGGCAGTAAGTGTGATGACCCTCTTGCTGATAATGCCTACAAAGAACTTGCAGATGCCAGCTAAAAGGCAGCGAGCAGCCTCTCAGTAAATATAAATGCATTAGTAAACGGTGTCTGCTTGCTTTCTCTCTAAACAGCTGCATCTGGGTGTCAAGTCCCGCTCCTTGGTATCTCGGGGAAGTGGACTCCAGCCCCATCACATCGATTTGTCCGGGCAGCCTGCTGACTTCTGACATTGCTGGCATCAAGTGCAATGTCTGTGCCTGCCCTGGTGCCCAGGTGATCAAGACAGCATCTACAACACTTTGCTGCATTGCTGCCTGGTCTCAGGCTCATCCTCTCTTTGCTTGCACTGCAGACATGCCTTTGGCCTGCGGGCTGATGTCTATGGCAACCTACACTTTGCAGAAGACAATACCATTGTTTACCCATGCGGGCACAATGTGGTGCTCTACAACATGGAGGGCAAGGTGCAGAAGCTCATTCCAGGTGCAAAGATCAGCTGCCGTGGGCTTACAGTGTGCTGCTTGCCATCCTGCTTTCGCCGGCGTGACCCTGCCGCTGGGTACATCTGCTGGGTGCACACCTCCCCGCTGGCCTTCTCGTACTTCATGCACGTGCGCTAAGGGCCATGTTGCTGCTCATGATGGCTCCGGCTGCTAGACTCTGCTGGCGACGTCCCTTTCCCATGGCAGCCTGCTCACACAGTGTTGACTTGCGCTCCTGCAGGCTCGGCAGACAGCGACAACATCATGGCCCTGGCCTTGTCTGTCAACAAGAAGCACCTGGCGGTGGCTGAGCACGGGGAGAAGGTGTCAGTCAGCATCTATGACCTGCAGACGCTCAAGCGGCGCAAGGTGCTGGTGTCGGCAGACCCTGGGACCAAGGTCAGCGGCTCCAGCAGGGCCCTGCCTACACATGCAGAGACAGGACACTTTACCTCGACCCATGAGCTACCTCCTGCAGCTGATGTCAGGGCCAGGGCCGCCTGCTGGCTGCACTGTCTGTCTCCTGTGTGCTCAGGCAGCTGCTGCGCCACTGCCTGCCTCTAAGCCCAGGGCTGGGCATTGCACTAGCTATTTGAGCAGGGGTGCCAGACAACAAGCCGCTGTCGCCTGCCTCCAGGACATTGTCAGCATGGCGTTCAGTCCTGACGGCCGCCTGCTGGCCACGCAAGGGGGGGGTCCGGACTGGAACCTGACGCTGTGGGTCTGGGAGAAGAGCAAGATTGCTGCCAGCACCAAGACCACAAACCAGAATGGCAGCGCCATTCACCAGGTTTGCAAGCACATCAGAGGGCCCTGCCCCTGTGGGATGCCAGTGTGCTGGTGTTGGGAGTGCGGAAGGTGTGGCAAAGCTGCTGTGCCAGGCGCACAGGTCATCAGCGCCTAGAAGCTGGCCTGTGCAAGCCTGGTCGGACCAGTCAGTCTGGCGCCTGGCACATCGCCCAAACAAGCAGGAGGTGATGCATGAAGTGTCGGTCTCCTGGCAAGCAGGCAGGCTCAGCCTTCAGGCCCTGTGCATAGAGATGTGACTTAGGTGAGGCTGCGTCCGGCAGGACTCTACTGGTCCTCCTACACCTCTACTGGGGTGTACAGGCGGCATTGGATTCTGCTGCTGCTGAATGACAACGCATCAGGGAAGCAACCACAGGCATCAAAGGCACTGCTGGGCTGCCTGCAGATCTTGTTCAGCACCGGCACCGCCAGCGACAGCGCTGGCGTGCTGAGCGTGATCGGCAACGGTATCTTCAAGTGCTTCAAGATTGCAGACAACAACCTGAAGCTGCTGACCAGCGCGCTGACCAAGCACGAGCCGCTCAACTACACAGCCCATGCCTGGGTGATGGATGGTGCGCTTGCTGTTGTGACAGGTGTCCTGCTGTGTTTAGCTTGCTTGTTGGGGTCCCCAGATTGGTGCATCTCCTAGACTGGGCAGGCTGGCAGCCCTATTGCAGCCAATTGCACATTGGTCGACTGGGTGTGTCACCTGGGCAATTTTGGTCGACTCAGCTTGGGAGATACTGCCTGGCAACAGATGCTGCTGTCATGCAGCCGGTACAGGCGTTGCTCCTGCACAGTTCTTGCTTAGGCTTTGATGCGAAGGCGTGACATGGTGCGTGACGTCAAGCCGCACTTTGTTGGGCAGGCCAGAACTGGCTGCCGCAAACTGCAATGGGCTCTGAGCTGTAGCCAATCCCTGCAGGTGACAAGGAGAGGGTTGTGCTGGGCACTGAGGGAGGAGAGCTGCTCATCATTGAGGGCAGTGAGCTCAAGGCCACCATGAGCACTGAGACAGGCACAGGGGTGTGTTCCCTGCTGGGTCATTCCAAGGTGAGGGGTAGTCCCAAGGTCTGGGGTGTCCTTCAGGGCGCCTGTTGTGCCATAAAGTGTATGTGGGGCTAGGGTTAAGCTGTGTGAGCGGGGTGTACTAGGCCGTGCAGTTGCAGCTGTGCAGTGAGTCCATCATTCTGAGAAGGTGATGCTCTCGTTTGTCGTGCAGGGTACTGCTCTGGCTCATTTGCAGAGGCCCAAGCCTGTCAAATGAGGCCTCCCTGCTTTTGTAGTAGCTCGTCAATCACCTGCACCATTGTGCTTCTTACTGCTGCCACATGTTCTGCAGGGCTTTGCAGTGGGCACAGAGTCAGGGGCCCTAGTGCTCTTTGAAAAGGAGGGCGAGGACAAGCTGTACAAGCGCATCAAGACTTTTGGCATTGAGGGTCAGCCCCACAAGATCAAGTCTCTGGCCCTCAGCTCAGCTGAGGATCTCCTGCTGTGTGCGCTGAGCAACAGCCAGCTGTTTTCGCTCAACATGGCCAACACAGAAGTCATGAAGGTGAGCTGACTGCCAACCTTGCTGCCGCTGTGCTCTGTCAGGGATTGCCGTCTGTTGGGCTGAGCAACGACCAGCTGCACTTGCTCAACACAGCTACCACAGAGGTCTTAGAGATGGGCAACTTCACTCGAATTTACGCAAGCATCCAGCTTTTCAGGATGGCTGCCTCTTGTTCACCAGCTGAAGAATGAGTCTGGGGGGTGCCAAGCCTGCCCAACACTCGATGCTTTCACATCTGGAGTTGAGCATAGATGCGGGGGCACTGCTGCTCATGCTCAGCTGGTCGGTGCAACACAAATGTGCATCTTCTGTCAGGCACCATAAGCTTCCGCTGCCACACAGCAGGCAGGATTTGTTACCTGCAGGACTGCCCCTGCTGAGAAAGCTGCAGTCTGTGCACGACCTTTATAAGGACATCCAATTGGCTGCCGCCAGGCTGCCGTCAATCAGATCCAAAGACAGCTAGCCTTTCCCTGCTGCAGAGCAGCGACATGAATTTTGAGGTGGTGGCAGTGCCCTTCCACAGCGCTGAGGTCACCGGCATTGACTGCTGCATCCGCAAGCCGCTGATTGCGTCAGCCTCGCCTGACCACAGCGTGCGCCTGTGGAACTACCATGACAAGTGGGTACTACGCTGTTGCTTGTGTGCCTGATAGCGGGACGTGCAAAAGCTGCTGCTTGCACGGGAAGGTCAGGAGTCTGGCCTGTCATGCATTGCGTCCTGTAGCCATGCCTCTGCTGATGGGTCTGATTGCGTGTGCCTGTCATCAGGCAATGACTGGCTCCTCTCCAAACTCGCTGTGTTGTTGATGCTTAGAGCAGCTGTCTGATGACCGCTTGGCAGCCAGCTTGCGGCGCAAGTAGTCTGCTTCCTGTGCTGCAGGAGCAGTGAGCTGGTGAAGGTCTTTGCAGAGGAAGCCTACAGTGTGGCCCTGCACCCGACGGGGCTGTCCGTGCTTGTGGGCTTTGCCGACAAGTTACGCTTGATGGTGGTGTTGATGGACGACCTCAGGTGGGTGGGGGAGTCTGTTGCACCATAGCATTCAGGGGTTTCTGTGCGGGGCACAGGCTACATTCCACCCCGTCTGCACCCTGGATGCATCTGGTTGTGGCTTGTACACTGGCTGGGTTGCAGATTTCCAGGCTCTGCACCCTGTTTGCGCCCTGCCTGCACTTACAGGGCGGCTGGGGAAGCACTGCATCAACCTTGACATGCATTTCAGATTCAAGGGATATCTTGGATGCAGAGATGCTCAGGCGTGACATGTGCCAGAGTCAGGCAGGCGTATGCAGCATCCTCAGGTGTTTTGCCCAAAGTGACCGCTTGCGCCTCTTGCTGCCCTCCTGCAGGGTGGTGAAGGAGTTTGGCATAAAGGCCTGCAGGGAGTGCCGCTTCAGCCATGGCGGGCAGATGTTTGCGGCTGTCAGCGGCAACACCATTGGCGTGTACAACACCTTCACCTGCGAGGTGGTGGGCAATCTGAGGCAAGCTCCTGTCACATATTTGCCTCGTGTGGCCGTAGGCCACGTGTCCTCTGTCAGGCATGCACCTGCAGACCAGTTCCATCTCATTGACCATGCAGGCAGTGCAGCACAGGCCTGCCTGCTGCAGGATGAGGCAACATCTGCTCTGCCACGCTAGATTGGCATGCACAGTGCCCAGGGTGTCATGGCCACAGCTGCTGTATCAGGTAGCTTTCAGCACAACTACCTGCCAGGCACCAGTGCCAGAGCGCATGGCTTGTCTTTGACTGCTTCATCGACAGTCAGCTGGCCTGCTGCAGGGGCCATAATGGCAAGGTCAGAAGCATTGTGTGGTCCCCTGATGACACCAAGCTGGTGTCTGGCGGCATGGACGGCGCTGTGTATGAGTGGCGCATCAAGGACCTCAAAAGGGAGAAGGAGAATGTGCTGAAGGTAAGGAGGCTTGCCGACTGCCTCTCATGGTAAGTCCAGAGAAGGCAGGGAGGGTGCCTGCCATGTAGCAGTAGAGCACCTCTCTACTCAGAGCACCTTGCCAGGCAGTGACAACCAGCATATTTCTGAGCAATCATGCCTTGTGCTGCATTGCGCAGCAGCCAAGCAAAAGCATGTTGAGCTGCCACTTGACAGGAGAGCAGAGGCCACAGGTTGTGTGCAGCCCCTGGGTTCACACATGCCTTTCTACGGTGAAGGGTTGCAACTACACCAGCGTGGCAGCCACTCCAGACAACAAAGCCCTGTATGCCGCTGGCTCGGACAGGAAGCTGAAGGAGCTAGAGGACACTGCAGGGACAGGCACCCAGATCACCAAGGAGCTGGACACAGGTTGCGTGCTGACCAGCACTGTGCTGCCAGCAGGTAAGCAATGCCTGGAGGATGCCACTGGCAGATAGACAGTGGATCGGGCTGCTATACAGCGCCGTGGGGTACTGCCGGGTGGAGGGGAGCTCCTGGAGGGTGTCTGTTGTCATGCATCTCGTGCCCTGGGCAGCAGGCTGAGACACAACATATGCTGCAGTGCAGCTCTGCCGTATTGGGTGGGCCAGTCATGGGCCACAGCACATACTCAGCCCACGCCCTGATTGCAGCCATGTTGCCGTCTCTGCCCACTCCTTGTTTGGTGCCTTCGAAAGCTCAGTGTTGAGCTGATGCCTGGGAAAAACAGGCTTGGAAGACCGTGCACTGCTGCTGCAGGCGGTCGCACCCTCTTTGCTGGGACAGATACAGGGTGCCTGCGAGCGTACAAGTTTCCCCTGACTGGAGAGTATCAGGAGCTGAAGTGCAGCAGCGCACCCATCAGCCAGCTGCGCATGAGCCATGACGAGAATGTACTCTTCGCTGCTGGCGAGGACGGCGCCCTATTCGTGTTTGACGTGCGGGACAGGGACGTCACCAAGTCTGTGGGCAAGAGGTAGGCAGTGAGTGGCTGCGCCGCCCATGTCTCACAACGGCGTCTTCTTTTTGGGTCAATGTGCGAGTCAGGGACATCGCTCAGTCTGTGGGCAAGATGTAGGCACCGCATGCCAGCGCCTCAAGGCATTGATGGTGCCCTCCTTGTGTCCTGACAACGGGACAGGGATGTCACCAAGGCTGACGGCAAGAGGTGGGCAATTTTGTTACCATATCTGTCTGACTCGCTGCAGGAGATGTCATGCATGGGGGATCCAGCACTTTTGTCTAGATTTGAAGGTCTGCAGGTCAGAGAAGCTCTGCATTGTCGAGTTGCAGAGGCAGTGGGTTGTGGCCTCGGCTTGCAAGACAGACGCTGAGGACCTCAGAGAGTGCCTCCTGTGCACCCAAGTGGGGCCTGGTCAGCACTCCCAACTTATCCATGCCATGGCAGCCCCCCCCTCTTTACATCCCCTCCACTTATGACATCTGTCAGCGCCTGTCTGGCCCGTCCACTTGTACCTTTGAACTGTGTGGTGCAGGATGGCAGAGCCCCTCCCCTGGGCCGAGCTGGCTTGGGTCTTTGGTGCAGCTGCCACGATGGGTAGCTGTCTCACACGCCTGCACTTGGCCTGTGCAGGGCGCAAAAGTGCGCAAGGCGTGTGAGCTGAAGGGGCTTTCATTTGGGACATATTTTAGCTGCTGCGTCCTTCATGGCGTCATGCCGCTGACCATGCAATCTGTGCAGGGAGGTAGAGCGTCTGCCCTGGGCAGAGGAGGTCCTTGTGACAAAGAGCGAGCTGGAGGAGAAGAAGCAGCGCACTGCTGAGCTGGAGACTCAGGTGAGACACGCCTCAGAGCCTTCTCTGGTGTCAGGAGAGCAGCAGCTCTGGCAAGGACAGAATGTATCCAACATGTGGCAGCTCATTGAGACCCCAGCGCAATGCTGATCTGGAGACGCCTGGTGTGGGCCACGCCAGCTGCCTCAAAGCGCTTTGCACATCTCAATCTCTCTAGCGTCAACCCTGCTTGCTGCTGAATTGCTGGGCTCACTGATCAGACTGTGCATGCCTCTAAATGTCTATGTGTCCAGAGCACTTGGCATTGTTTATCTTTGGTTGTGCCATCCAATGTGCTTCAAAAGGTCTTCAAACTTGACACTGCCCTGCGCGCTGCCCTGAAAGTCAATGAGGCCACTTTAAAAACACTCTCACCTCACCTGAGCCGTTGCTGCTGTCTGGCAGTGAAGCCTGACACTGCTCCCTGCACTGCCCCTGCAGGTTGACGGACTCACCTTGCAGGGGAGCGCTGCCCTGCAATGGTGCTGGTCCCTGCCATGATCTTTCACACTGTCCACTGCGCTGCCCCTGCAGGTCAATGAGCTGACCATGCAGAACGAGTACCAGCTGCGTCTGAAGGACCTGGCCCTCAATGAGAGGGTCAAGGAGCTCACTGAGAAGTTTGCAGCAGAGTCAGACGTGGACAAGACCAAGTTTGACATCTTGCTGCAAGAGAAGAATGAGCAGGAGATGGAGTATGAGGAGAAGCTGAAGCATGCAGAGGAGAGGCACCAGGTAAGTGCGTCTTGCGCGGAACGCTGCAAGTTCTCAGGAGTTGGCTGGGCAAACCCGTTGATTGCCTGCTGGCACGCTTTTGGAGGGGACCAGTACTCATGCATGCAGCAGAGAGGTGCCAGAAAATTAGAGGTGTCTGCGAAAGCTGGCTGGCCTCACTTCATCGGGCCAAGGTCCCCAGCGCCCACAGCTTGCAGAAGGCGCCTGCTGCCTCTGCTAGTGCTGAAGCAAGAAAGGCAAAGGAGAGACACCAGGCCAGTTGGGCTGATTCTTAGTACATAAAATGCAGTGGCTGCTGTATGCCGAGGTGCATGTCTCTGGGAGCCGCAGGAACAGGTCAGCTAAAAGTGCTTACACACATGTTATTGCCTCAAGTGAGCTGCTCCCTGCACAGCCAGCCTTCAGCACTCGCTGGTGGCTGCCAGTGTTGTGCAGCGTCATGACAACTGCTCTACGTCATGCTGGGGTGACCTTGTGTGTGGGCCCAAGTGGCAGCCATGCTGAACCCCCACCTTTGCACACCCGTGCGCTCTCTGATTGGCCAGCACAAGCTACACCATGCACTGCGGTGTCCATGCTCAGCTGTCAGCCCTGGACATCCAACATCAGGTTTACATCTGCATGCTCGACTCATGTAATGTCCCAGAGGCCACCGACTGTGCACTGGTCTGCGCAGGCCAAGCTGGCGGCCCTGGACACCCAGTACCAGGCCAAGATCATGGGAGAGGTGGAGAGGTATCAGGAGCTGGCCCGCGAGAAGGAGCTGCTCAGCGAGCGCTGGGACCAGCAGAACAGCCTGCTGGTGGAGTCGCATGAGCGTGTCATCCAGGAGCTGACGCAGGAGTTTGAGCAGAAGCTGCAGGTAGGATCTGGTCAGCTCAGAGTTGGTTTGCAGTGGCAGCTGCAGGCATTGCTTGGCAGTGCCTCCAGGCGTAGGCTAAGGCGGACTGAGCAGAAGCTGCAGGTGAGTTGTGGCCGGCACAGGAATGCACACTAGCAGAAGTGTGAACTGGGGGCTTGGCACAGCGGTGACCCTGGGTGCGGTAGGAGGCTGAAGCAGTCCTTCAGGTCAAGCCCTGCACATCGGAAGCTTTCCAAAGGGTCTTGCATACCCATGATTGAGGGGCTGAAGATGAGGTAAGCAGAAGCAGTGGGAGGGGGTGCGGGGACATCACTGAGTGTGATTGAGTGGGGCAGCGGCTCCCTGATGGTTGCTGGCTACGCATGTTGAGCAGCAAGACAAACATGGGGCCAGGAGAGGAGGTGCGCAAGCCTTGTCTAGCGCCATCTACTTGTGGGCCAACAGCAATCCACTGGTGCTCAGACTAGCACCAACGGCCTGCACAGTGATTGACAGTTGGACTGCAGGTGACAGTGTGTGCCAGATTTAGCCCTGCAAAAGGGGCAGGCAGCCCCTGAATGAACCCCAGGCAAGCTGCATGAGCATGTGCTGGCTGTGCTTTCCTGCAGGAGGAGCAGGCGACCACTGAGCGCATCACGGGAGAGAAGGATGAGTCTGAGCGTGAGTTTGAGGAGATCAAGCGCCAGCTGGAAGAGGATGGCGACAGGGAGATAGAGGAGCTAAAGGAGAGGTGGGCAGTCTGCAGAGAAAACTGTGGTCGGCCAGGTGGGGAGGGTGGCAACCAGGGAGCGGGAAGGGGGGCCCGAGGG
>JAAMXJ010000834.1:0-10702 GCA_019693375.1 Asterochloris erici | reverse complement strand
TTTGCACATGCTAAAGCACAAACAAGAGAGTTGGCACGCAACACTACCAATTGGTGACCCTTGCTTTGCACCAAGAAGGTTTACTTGCTGACCCTGAAAGGTTGTGGTAGGGTTTACGTGTGTAATCTTTCATTTAAAGGAATTGCCGGCCTTTTTCTTTAACTAAAACACTTTAAAAAGGATTTTATGGCTTTAAAACTAAGTGAAATCTCAACTCTATTAGAACAAAAGATATCAAACAATTACTCTAAATTAAACATCGACGAAGTGGGTCGAGTTCTTTCTATTGGTGATGGTATTGCTCGTGTTTATGGTTTAAACAAGATACAAGCCGGGGAGATGGTAGAATTCTCTGGTGGAGTTAAAGGAATGGCCTTAAACTTAGAGAGTGATAATGTTGGTGTTGTACTTTTTGGTAGTGATGCAAACATCAGTGAAGGTGACATTGTGAAACGAACTGGAAACATTGTAGACGTGCCAGTTGGAAAAGGAACTCTAGGACGTGTTCTAGACGCCCTAGGAAACCCAATTGATGGCAAAGGGGGTTTAAAAGATGTTTCACGTAGCCGAGTTGAAGTGAAAGCTCCTGGTATTATCGCTAGAAGATCAGTACATGAGCCTATGCAAACTGGACTTAAAGCGGTTGACGCCTTGGTGCCAATTGGCCGTGGTCAGCGTGAGCTTATTATTGGAGACCGTCAAACGGGTAAAACGGCTATTGCAATTGACGCAATTATCAACCAAAAGTCTATAAATGACAAAAACTCAAGCGATGAGAAATCAAAGCTTTATTGCGTTTATGTGGCAGTTGGACAGAAAAGGTCTACTGTAGCACAGCTAGTAAAGATCTTAGAAAATGCAGGCGCTCTACAGTATTCAATTATAGTTGCAGCAACAGCATCTGACCCAGCCCCTTTACAATTCCTAGCCCCTTACTCCGGTAGTGCGATGGGTGAGTATTTTAGGGACAATGGTATGCACTCCCTAATAATCTTTGATGACTTAAGCAAGCAATCAGTAGCTTACCGTCAAATGTCACTGTTGTTAAGACGCCCCCCAGGTCGTGAGGCCTTCCCGGGAGACGTGTTCTACTTACACTCTCGTCTTCTTGAAAGGGCGGCTAAGATGTCGGAGGCCAAGAAAGGGGGCTCAATGACAGCCCTTCCAGTTATCGAGACACAGGCAGGGGACGTTTCTGCGTACATCCCAACAAACGTGATTAGTATTACTGACGGTCAAATCTTTCTAGAGACTGAGCTCTTTTACAAGGGTATCAGGCCTGCAATCAACGTGGGATTGTCAGTAAGCCGTGTAGGTTCTGCAGCCCAACTGAAAGCTATGAAGCAAGTTGCCGGGACCTTAAAGTTAGAGCTTGCTCAGTATCGTGAGGTGGCAGCCTTTGCACAGTTTGGAAGTGACTTGGATGCCGCAACGCAATACCTTTTAAACCGTGGGGCCCGTTTAACGGAGATGTTAAAACAGGGACAGTTCCAACCTATGCCAATCGAACAGCAAGTTGTAGTGGTTTATGCTGCAACAAAAGGTTATTTGGACAAAATGAATGTTTCAGACATCTTAAAGTTTGAGCAGCAACTTTTGAAGGAGATAGACCCTGAGATCTTGAAAATGATTCGAGAGCAGAAAAGCATATCTCCTGAGCTCGACAAAAAGATCAAGTCCTTTTTCGACACATTCACTGAAAAGTTCTTAGCAAGCCGATAAAAAGGATTTCAACACCCTTTCCTTCTTTTACGTAAACCTACCAATTGCTGCCCTATTACCTTGGTTTCTCCTTGGTTTGCGTTGCTTCAGCACAGGATGCAAATTTATTGCTTGGCACACAAAAGAATTGTTGCTAGTCCTGTGCTGAATTCTCTTGTTGCTTTACGTGCAAAGCAAGTCAGCGCAGCAAACGAAGGAAAAACGTGACCCGTCCTGTGCGTGCTTTGCTCTTCAGGATGCACGGTCACGCAAAGGATGCACAAGCAATAAGATTCATTTGTTGTACCCAAAGGCAACACGTGCTGCGCTTTATTGCTTGGCACATGCTAAAGCACAAACAAGAGAATTCTGCTTTTGCGTGCCAAGCAATAAAGCGCAGCACGTGCAAACCAATAAATGTGCTGTGGTACGTAAAAGGGATTGTTGGTACTGCATCCTGACCGAAAATAGGTTTTACTAGCAAGTAGGAAACGTGCATCCTGACCGAGCAAAGGTTTCACGTGATGTTAGCCGTTGGTAAAGATAAGTAACAAACTTTTATTAAAACACTTTATGTTTTTCTCAAATTTTGAATTTATCTACGTGCTTTTACTGGTAATAGTATTGGTCCGTATTCTCTTAAATAATTCTAACATTGCAACTTTCGTAACCCTTTCTTTGACCTCCTTGCTTTCTTTTGCCTTTTTTGACACCTTTTTGGCTTTCTTTCCACTAGTGTTGTTTTTCTTAAGAAACTATTTCTTGACATTCTTTGCGTGGCTCGAAACTCTCTTTTTTAAACTAAAATTATCTTTCTTTTCTGGAAACCAAGAGCAAGAAAAGAAAAATGTTTTATGGATGAAAGGGAAAGAAAAGGGTAGCGAGACTATTAGTCCTGAACGTGTTGAAAGGGCTTTGGTAAATCAAGCTCGGGAACGAATGGAAAGGGGCCAACAGGAGTATAACAAGGTTGTTAATCAAACAAAATCTGTACCCTTAAGTCAAGAGCCGACTGGGATTGGTTCTTTAACCGTATCGAAACCGTTCGAGTCGGTAGACAATTCGCAATACCCTCCTGTACGCCCCTTTTCAAATCAAGAGGGTACCAGCCGTTTCGAAGGTAGTACTGCACAAGACCAGCTTGTTCCTAGAGATAAACCTTTAGGCCAATCGGACTATTCGCCTGACAATTCGCCCACCCTTGGCGCTCGCTTGCGCCACAATCTTGGCTCCCCTGTAGAGGAAACTTTCCAAAAGGATTTGTCTGTGGCATGGATCGCTTCTGGGTTGGGGGTATTTACTCTGCTTTCCACAATTAAAATACCTTGGATTATTCTGAAAAAACTTGATTACACCCAGGAGTTGATCAAGAAACTGACTGCCAAGGGTTGGCCAAAATTTCTATTTTCCTGGGTACATCACCCAGACCCAGGGCCAGTTGATGGGAAGCCACTTTTTGTCTTAATGGTCGGTGTCTTAATGGGAAATATTATAGTATTGTATATCCTCATGAAGATTATATACTTACTATCTTAGAAGGGTGTTTTGCTTTGTTGTTCTGTGCTCTGCTCTGTGCTGTGCTGCCCTAGTACCCTTACGTGACCGCCCATCCTGAAGAGCAAAGGTTTCACGTGCTGCGGGTCAACTTGTTGACCGTGCATCCTGACCGAGCAAAGCACGCACAGGACGGGTCACGTTTTCTTGTTTGTGCATCCTACGGACGCATGTGCCAAGCAATAAATTTGCACCCTGTGCTGAAGCAACGCACGTGAAACCTTTGCTCTTCAGGATGGGCGGTCACGTGCTGGTCCTTGCTTGTGCATAGGGTGAAAACCTTTTGGCAACACAATTCATTTAAAGAAAGGTAATCTAAAAGTTACATTTAAAGCCAAATCAGAATCACAACCATTTATGTTACACTTTTACGTACTATCTGCTATCTTAGTGACGTTAGGATTGGTGAAAAAGCTATTAAACAGCTCTACCTTTAGCAAATTGATTTATGTTTCTTTTAAATGTTGTTTGTTTTTTTATCTTTTTTCAACCTTTCTTTCTATTGATACAGAGTGGGTGTGTGGAAACCAATTTGGTTTGAAAGATACTGTTTCAACTTTGTCAAACAATAAACCATTTGTCTGTTTTTCTCCTGCCGAAGAGCAGGTCCTCAAAAAAAACAGATACGAGGAATTGGCAGGTTTTTGGTTGTGTGTGGGTGCGTTATTGGGTACAAGTCGAGTTGCTTTAGCGGTGTTACGTAAACTTAGTTATACGCAAAACTTGGTCAAGAAAATGACTGATAAAGGAATTCCTAAAAAACTACTTTTTTGGATTTATAACCCTAATCCCGGCCCGCTTCCTGAGAAACCACTTTTTTGTCTAATGGTTTGCATTTTGGTTGGAAATCTTATAATCTTGTATGTTCTTATGAAAATGTTACATCTAATCTCTTAGAACCAATTGATGTGGATGCAGAGCAAGTAAACCGTGACCCGTTTCTACGTGACCGTGACCCAAGCAAGTGCAAAGCAATTGGTACTGCTTTCCTACCTGCAATTCTTTTGTTGCTACTGAAACCTTGTTGCGTGGTACGCTTATTGGTGACCGCCCATCCTGAAGAGCAAAGCACGCACAGGACGGGCCACGGTCACGTACCACAGCAAAAAGCAAAGGATGGGCGGAAAGGATGCACCAGGCAAGTAGCAAAGGATGGGCCAAGTAGAGGAAGCGGTAGCAGTTGTGATGCACAGCAAGAAGCCACAGTTGCTTGGCACGCAATCCCTTTGCACCCTGTGCTTTATTGGTGATGCAGAGCAAGAAGGGTCAGGTAGGGTCACCAACTGTCTTTTTGATGGTGACCCTACCTGCGTTGACCGTAGGTAGCAAAGCACGTGCAAAGCAAGATCAGCACTTGTACCCTGTGGTACGGTGCCGTAAATTCTCTTGTTTGTGCTTTAGCATGTGCGAAGCAAGTCAGCGCAGCACGTGAAACCTTGGCTCGCAAGTAGCAAGCAAATGGAGGTTGGTAGCCGTTGAGATAATTAACAAACTTTTGTTGAAAGATTTTATGTGGTTTTTAAATTGCGATTCTCTCTATCTAATGTTAATCACACTGTTATTGGTACGTTTCTTGTTAAATAGATCTAATTTAACACCCTTGGCAAGTGTTTATTTAACATCGTTTCTCTGTTTTGCTTTTTTCGAGACCCCCTGGGCTCTTTCTCCCCTGGTCCCGTATCTCTTAAAAGATTACCGTAGGAGTTCAGGGGACCACCTTGTTTCTAGAGAGGAATCGCCATCAAGGAGCAATAATGACTGGTTACATACTGTAGGTTCCCCTTTGGAGGAAACTTTCGAGAAAGCTCGATTCGTGGTAGGGGTTGGTTCTGCATTGGGTATATCTATTTTGCTTACCACGATTCAAATAGCATGGGTGATCTTAAAAAAACTCGATTACACCCAGGAGTTGATCAAGAAACTCACTGAGCGCGGTTGGCCTAACTGGCTTTTTTTTTTGGTTCGCCATCCCAATCCAGGACCCGTTGGCGGGGAACCACTTTTTCGTTTACTAATCGGTATCTTGGTTGGAAATGTTATAGTACTGTATTTCCTGATGAAGATGTTATACTTTGTATTTTAGAAGGGTGTTTTGCTTTATTGTTCTGTGCCAAGCAAGTAGTTGCTTGGCACGGGCAGCAATTGCTGTTCGTGTTCGACGCTTTGGTACCTACTTATGCTGGTCCTTGCTTGTCATTGCTTTGCATGTAAACCAAGCAATAATTGGTGCCAAGGGTCACGAATGGTAGTGCTGAATTCTCTTGTTTTACCTTCGGTCAGCGCAGCACGTGCATCCTTTGCTACTTGCCATAGGCACAAACACAGGTAGCACAGCACAGGACGGGTGTGTTGCCTTCAAATACAATAAATTTGCACCCTGTGCTGAAGGAACGCAAACCAAGGGAAAACCGTGACCCGTGAAGCTTCGGACGTTTTCTTGTTGGTACTGCTTTGCTACCTGCAAAAGAATTGTTGCTACTGAAACCTTGTTGCGTGGTACGCTTATTGGTGACCGTGCGAAGCATCACGTAGCACAGCAAGCAGCAAAGGATGGGCGGTCACCAATAAGCGTACCACACAAGTAGTTGCTTGGCATGCACAAGGTTGTGCTATGCATCAAGTGCCAAGCAACAATTGGTGACCGCCCATCCTTTGCGTGACCGCGCATCCTTTGCTCTGCATGCAAAGCAGTACCAACAAGAAAACGTGCCAAGGGTCACGGGTCACGGTCACGGTATGCAGTAGCAACAAGAGACGGTGCATGCTTTGCTGATCTTGCTTTGCACGTGCTTTGCATCATGCAGGTAGCAAAGCAGTACCAACAAGAAAACCTTCGCACGGGTCACGTTTTCCCTTGGTTTGCGTTCCTTCAGCACAGGGTGCAAATCTATTGGTTGGCACAAAAAAGAATTGTTGCTAGTCCTGTGCGTGCCTTGCTCTTCAGGATGCACGTGCTGCGCTGACCGAAGGTAAAACAAGAGAGTTCGGTAGTGATGGGTACACCCGTCCTGTGAAACCTTTTTTCGGTCAGGATGCACAAGCAAGGAAGGCTCTGTAGGGTCACGTGCTGGCCCTTGCTTGTGCATAGGGTGAAAACCTTTTGCCAGCAGGAGGGATTTAAAGAAAGGTAATCTAAAAGTTACATTTAAAGCCAAATCACAATCACAACCATTTATGTTACACTTTTACGTACCATTTGCAATCCTATTTACGTTAGGGTTGCTGAGACTCGTGCTGAGCAAGAGCAAATCTACTTTACCCACATTCCTAACTCTCTCTTTACCAGGTTGTTTGTGTTTTTGTGTTTTTTCAACTTTTTTAACTCTTCTTTCTATTGATACAGAGTGTGTGTTGGTGTCTTCAAACCAATTTGGTTTGAAAGATACTGTTTCCACTTTGTCAAACAATAAACCATTTGTCTGTTTTTCTCCTTCGGAAGAAACTCTCAAAACAAGTCGATACGTGGTATGGGTTGGTTCTGGGGTTTGCGCGTTTAGCTTGTTTACCTCAAGTCAAATAGCTTGGGTTATCCTACGAAAACTCAGTTACACCCAAAACTTGGTCAACAAGCTAAACGATAGGGGTTGGCCTGAGAAACTGTTTTTTTGGATCCGTCATCCCGATCCAGGAGTTGTTGATGGGAAACCACTTTTTCATTTCATGGTTGTGATTTTGGTATTAAATATAATAGTACTTTATACCCTTATGAAAATGATATACTTAGTATCTTAGAAGCAATTGCTGTGGATGCAGAGCAAGTAAACCAAAAGAATTGTTGCTAGTGATTCCAAGGAGGCGTGACCTTGCATCCTGACCGAAAAAAGGTTTCACAGGACTAGCAACAAGTTGCTTGTGACCGTGCATCCTTTGCTGCGCTGACCGTAGGTAGCAAGGCACTAGCAACAAGTTGCTTGTGACGGTGCATCCTTTGCTGCTTGCCATAGGCACGACCGCAGGTAGCAAGGCAGTAGCAACAAGTTGGTGCAAAGCACTAGCAACTTGTTGCTCACGTTTTCTTGTTGCTAGTGGTACGAATCAGAATGGGCGGTCACCAATAAGCGGAGCAAACCAAGGAGAAACCTTCTTGGTGCACAAAAGAATTGTTGCTAGTCCTGTGAAACCTATTTTCGGTCAGGATGCACACCGTGATCGTGACCGTGACCCTTCGCACGGTCACGGTCACGGTCACCAATTGCCACAGAAACTAGTACGTGCCAAGCAATAAAGCACTTGGTACGCTTTATTGCGTGACCCCTCGCACGGTCACGTAAACCTTTCACGTAGTACCGTGCTTTAGCATGTGCAAAGGGTGCACGTGCCGGTTTAAACGAAACTCTCTTAATAGGGTTTACTAATACTGAAAAGAAACAACCAACTTGACAACTGGTTGCTCGTACTGGTGTGCGGCCAATTCTCTTGTTGCTATTGAAACCTTTATTTGCCTTTGCGTGACCGTGCTCTGCATCAACAAGTTGCTAGTGCTTTGCTACCTGCGGTCAGCGTAGCAAAGGATGCACCGTCACGCACAGCACAGGGTACAAGTGCTGAATTCTCTTGTTGCTGATCTTGCTTTGCACGTGCTTTGCATCACGTGACCGTGCTCTGGGTCAACAAGTTGCTACTGCCTTGCTACCTGCGGTCAGCGCAGCAAAGGATGCACCGTCACGTTCACGCAAAGGCAAATAAAGGTTTCAGGTACCAAAATCCTCTTGTTGGTAGTGATCCCAAGGAAGGCTGACACTACCCATGCAAATTTATTGCGCTTATCGACCCTTCCTCCACTTGGTGCATCCTTTGCTACTTGCCACAGGCACTACCATTGCTGACCCGCAGCACATTTGTTGCGTGACCGTGACGGTGCATCCTTTGCGTGACCGTGACCGTGACCCGTCCTGTGCTTTGCATCAGGATGCACGGTCACGGTCACGTTTACGTACCGTAACAACTAATTCCACAGAGAGAAAACAAAGAAAACACAAGCCACTTTCAGGTAAACCGTACCACAGTTTTTTTTTCGCTGTGGTACGGTTTACCTGAAGGTTGTTAGCCGTTGGTAAAGATAATTAACAAACTTTTGTTGAAAGATTTTATGTTAGACGGAGCAAAACTAATTGGAGCTGGATGTGCAACAATCGCCCTAGCTGGAGCGGGTGCTGGTATAGGAATCGTGTTTGGTTCTCTTATCAACTCAGTAGCCCGAAACCCTTCTCTTACTAAACAACTTTTTGGTTACGCCATTCTAGGTTTCGCTTTAACAGAAGCGATAGCCCTTTTTGCATTGATGATGGCTTTCTTGATCTTGTTTGTATTTTAATACAGTAGACCCGTACCACGTGCAAAGCAAAAGCAACAAGTTGCTAAGGCAAGGCATGTGGTACGGTTGCCCTTGTTGCGCCGCCCTCTGGGTCAAGTGTCTGTTCTTGATAGGGTTTACAATTGCTCTTTCAATTCTCGTTTGCCAAGCAACACGTACCAATTTGTTGGTTTACCAACTTGTTGCTTTTGCTTTGCACGAGGAACCGTATCACAAAGGGATTGTTGGTAGTACCAAATACGGGCCTAACTCGTAAGAGTACCTTTACTCTGTATTAGTATGTAAACCTTTTGGTTGAACGTTTTTATGGTCTTTTTTCCTTGGTACACACAAAGTGGTATCTTTTTTAGCATCACCCAGAAGGGGGCGCAACAAGTATGCACGTAAACTGGGATTTTTTAATTCCTTGTTGTTGCTGGTATCTTTTTCACAACATAACAAACACAACCTTTTATACCCTTTTCACTTTCATAAATCGGTAAAAAAACCCGAACCCATCCCGAACTCGACCAGTAAAATTCCCGATTGCCATACGTACTGCTTTTTGCGGGAGGCGTGGTTGAAGTGAAAAGGGTATAAAAGGTTGTGATGCTGACCCTACCTGCGGTCAGCACAGGGTGCGTCCTTGCTCCACTTGCCTTTGCTTTATTGCGTAAACCTACCCATGCAAAGGGATTGCGTCTATCCGTTTGTACCCTTACGTGACCGTGACCCGTCCTGTGCTCTGCGTGCGTAGCAAAGGATGCACGGTCACCGTCACGCAATAAAGGGTAGGTACCGTAAATTCTCTTGTTGCTACTGATCCCAAGGAGGCGTGCATCCTTTGCTGATCTTGCTTTGCACGTGCTTTGCATCACGCAGGTAGCAAAGCACGTGCCAAGGGTGGAGAGCATTTGCGTGCTACTTGCGTGGTACGCTTATTGGTGACCGTGCATCCTTTGCTACGCACGCAGAGCACAGGACGGACCACGGTCACGTAGCACAGCACAGCAAGTGGCAAGCAACTGGAGGAAAAACGGTTTACTAGCAATTGCTGTAGTACGTAACCGTGACCGCCCATCCTTTGCTGCTTGCTGTGGTACGTGACCGTGGTGCTTCGCACGGTCACCAATAAGCGTACCACGCAATTGCTACCCACCCTTCGCACGTCCTTTGCATCAGGATGCACCACGCAGTACCAACAATTCTTTTGCAGGTAGCAAAGCAGTACCAACTTGTTGACCCAGAGCAGTAGCAACTTGTTGCTCACGGTCACGGTGTGCGAAGCAAGCACATGCTAAGGCACAAGCAAAAACGCATTTGCTTATACCACAACCTTTAAGGAGAAGATTGGTAATAGATTCGTTTTGTGGTTTCATATCTCGCAATTATAAAGGTTATGATTTGTATTGCTTTTTCTCTTTTAAATCTACTACAACCTGTTCTTGTGGAACTACTTGGCTTGGTGGTATTACCAATGGACCACCAATCACTGTACGTCTCGCTTTTACTTCGCACGTGTACTTGCTCTTTGCTTTTAGCAAGGTGCGGCCTGTGTTTTTTAAGTACAGGAAGGTTGTGTTTTTTTAGCAACACTAACAATACTTTAGAGTACGGTTTATTTATAACAAAGCCAACATTCTTAACCGATACATCAATCTTAATAGAGAACCAGGACGCAAGTCTCGCACCCGTGATTTGCTCTGCACAAGGTGTAGAAGAGACCACAGGTCGCAGAGTGTCTCCTTTTATAACAATGATAATACGTGTCTTTGGCGGTAAGGGTTCTACTGAAGAAACTTTAAAGCTTGCGGTAGGTGTTGAATTGTTGTTGCTAATACACCTACTATCTTTTGCCTTTTTTCTACCAATAAACAAAGAGTATCTTGACGACAAACTAAGCAGGTCGACCCTACGCACGTGGTTACAAAAATGGGTTAAAACCACAAATACCGATACCAATATCAATACCCATATCAATACCGATACTAATACCAATACCGATACCAATACCGATACCAAGAAGAGTGAAAAAGAAAAGAGTAGTTTTCTTTTTAAATCATCCACTTTTTCAAGGGAAAGAGAAAAGATTTCGTGGAGTATATTATTCTCGGCCCTTTTGTTGTGTTTTGCTGTGTTGTATCTTATGTGCCA